>JACEFZ010003764.1:0-61196 GCA_014155875.1 Cepaea nemoralis | reverse complement strand
TGGGCGAACCCTACAACAATTATTAGACGTTGTAGTAACAGAGAGTTCAAGGAAAGGACTCTCCTTGAATATCAAGAAAACAGTAACAATGGTAATATCAAAGAAAATGGTGACACCAAAATGTGACATAGAAATAGAAGGGAAAATCCTTAACCAAGTTGATAATTTTAGATACCTAGGGGCATTTATAACATCAGATGGAAGATGTACAACAGAGATTAGGAGTAGAATAGGGCAGGCAAAAGCCGCTTTTCAGAAAATGAAGAGTATCTTATGCAATAAGTCACTATCACTGAATGTAAGAAAGAGAGTGCTGAAATGCTATGTAGAACCAGTTTTGCTGTATGGCAGTGAATCTTGGAACGTAAATGAACAAATTAAGAAGAAATTAGAAGCAACAGAGATGTGGTTCCTGAGACGAATGTTGCGAATTCCTTGGACTGCCAGAGTAACTAACGACGACTGCCTGAAACAGGCTAATGAAACTAGAACATTATATACAACAATAAGACAGAGACAAACATCTTTCTTCGGTCACGTGATGAGAAGAGAGGCATTGGAGAACATCGTAACAACTGGAAAGATCGAGGGGAAGAGAGGCAGAGGTAGACCAAGAGAAGTGATGCTGGATGGATTGAGACGGTGGCATGGAGGAATATCAGCACCAGAGTTGATCCAGAAAACCAAAGACCGAGATCTATGGAGAGCCATGAACGCCTACGCCAGCCGGCACGGCACTTGATGATGATGATGTATAAACAGTCATCAATAAATCTAAAGAAGTGTTGATAAAAGATTCCTTTCGTTAAATGAATGAACAAGTTTATTTTCAAATGGTTGCAAATTGGGCAGGTAAGCCACACACACATTCACAGACACCCACACATGCACAAACATACATATATACATACATACACACATTCATACACACATACATCATTTACACAAACTTTCAGTTATACAGCCGCTCAATAACTCACTCACTTGCTTACATATACACCCACTCACAATCGCAAACACACTAACAACCATTTATCGAGCTTACACTAGAGTACGAAAAGGACACGGCCACAATGACTACAAAGCTCGCTTGATAGACAATATATATATATATATATATATATATATATATATATATATATATATATATATATATATATATATACCAGGTGGCCAGTTAAAATGAAGCCTTTGGTTGTTGTTGTTGTTGTTGTTGTTGTTGTTTTTTTGTTTTTTTTTAACGTTTGCTCGCTTTTAGCTCAAACACGGTCCACACACTTGCTGTTACTTATAGTGGACTAGACTGATGTTTGTGTGTGGACTAGACTGATGTTTGTGTGTGGACTAGACTGATGTTTGTGTGTGGACTAGACTGATGTTTGTGTGTGGACTAGACTGATGTTTGTGTGTGGACTAGACTGATGTTTGTGTGTGGACTAGACTGATGTTTGTGTGTGGACTAGACTGATGTTTGTGTGTGGACTAGACTGATGTTTGTGTGTGGACTAGACTGATGTTTGTGTGTGGACTAGACTGATGTTTGTGTGTGGACTAGACTGATGTTTGTGTGTGGACTAGACTGATGTTTGTGTGTGGACTAGACTGATGTTTGTGTGTGGACTAGACTGATGTTTGTGTGTGGACTAGACTGATGTTTGCATGTGGATTAGCTTACCCTATTACCAGTGTCCCTCGCCATCAGACGAACCCACTCATCAGAGGTACTTGTAATTTACTTCCTCAAGTCAACAATATAAAATGACACAAAGTAATGTATCTTTACATAACATAATTATGAAACATACTGAACGTTGCGGCGATTAGCTTTCATCAGCAAACACATACATACAAAAACACAAAACACAATCACGGAGAAGACCCTCGAGTGACTACATTACGGCCCAAAAACGAGATGAGAAGAATAACAATATATATATTTTTTTTTAAATGAGAACAATGAAGAGAGAATGAAAATGAAAACAAAAATATTTGATACTCATTTCATAATCCCAGGCTGTGATACGGACATGAATAGGACCCTGCTACTCTTATACAGACAGCCGTAGGGGTCTGTGGGTCATGGGGAACGGGGGAGGGGGATGGTAACTAAGGTGGAAACTGGAATCAATGGAGATGTGATGGTTGTCCGAGAGTGGAAACTAAGGAGTGCTCCAGTGGCAATACATGAGTAGATGTCAGTGAAAGGTTGGCCCTAGTGGACGAATATTGAAAAGCAATGATGTGTGCTCCCAAGTATGATGGTAATAGTAACGAAACTAATTTTCTGTGCCCCTTTATGTGTCCCCAAGTCAAGGACAATAAGTCAACATTTTAGTCCAGTTGACCGATGTAGGGTTGAACCCGCTACCTTGCCATCAGCACATCTGAAGTGTAAGAGCGTGGGCTCTTATCCATTCCGCCAAGCTGACCTCCTTGAAGCCTTTACCAACGTAACAAGAACAAAACCACTTGAATATATACATAGACAAAGAACAAGTGGCTACTTCCATTGAGATGCTTGCTAATCTGAGAATATAACAACTGCAAACGGAAACCGGGAAGTGAAAAGAAATTAAAACAAGCAAATAGCAGACAAAAATGAAATATAAAGAAGTCAAGAAAAACAACATAGATAGCAATATCAATAATCAGGTAGCAACATCATCAACACCAGCTAACATCACACGCCTCGTCACCTAGAAGCAGTTGCACCCATCACATTAGGGATGAGTTGAGTAAATGTTTGACCAAATATAGGAAGCTTTATTTATTTGTAATTTGATAATTTTTGTATGCCCACAAATGATGCTATAACATTTATAAACTATAACGATCCGATTGGCCCTTGGCAGAGAAGTTTCCCCGCCCCTGCTGTAGGGTGTGATCGAGATAATAATAGTTTTTGATTTTCTATTAGTTTAACTGATTCAGTGACAAACAAAACAAAAGTTTGGACTAACGATGCTACACAACCAAATGAACAAGTATTATAATGTAAATTTTCGTTCACTGAGCATTGAAATTGCGGAAGATACCACAAAACAATCAAAATAACACGATGACCTCCTGCTATGGCGATATATCGTCCTTCAGTCCACACAGGAGGTCACGTGCGATGGTATATTATCCCTCGACGCTGAATCAGTTATGAATTCTTCTAAAACATGCATACTGGAAGAAATAGATAGTTTTAAAACTCTACATTTTATTATTGATAGATGTGATTGATAGAAGATTGATAGAAGATTGATAGAAGATTGATAGAAGATTGATAGAAGATTGATAGATGATTGATAGAAGATTGATAGAAGATTGATAGAAGATTGATAGAAGATTGATAGAAGATTGATAGAAGATTGATAGAAGATTGATAGAAGATTGATAGAAGATTGATAGAAGATTGATAGAAGATTGTACATTTTTGTTTGTACAAATAGTCAATATTTCACCCATGAATTGTTTAATATTAAAAGTAAATCTCACAGTTGTATTGTGTTGTCACGTGATTTATGGTGAAGAATCTCACAGTTGTATTGTGTTGTCACGTGATTTATGGTGAAGAATCTCACAGTTGTGTTGTGTTGTCACGTGATTTATGGTGAAGAATCTCACAGTTGTATTGTGTTGTCACGTGATTTATGGTGAAGAATCTCACAGTTGTATTGTGTTGTCACGTGATTTATGGTGAAGAATCTCACAGTTGTATTGTGTTGTCACGTGATTTATGGTGAAGAATCTCACAGTTGTATTGTGTTGTCACGTGATTTATGGTGAAGAATCTCACAGTTGTGTTGTGTTGTGTTGTCACGTGATTTATGGTGAAGAATCTCACAGTTGTGTTGTGTTGTCACGTTATTTATGGTGAAGAATCTCACAGTTGTTGTTGTCACGTGATTTATGGTGAAGAATCTCACAGTTGTAGTTGTGTTGTTGTCACGTGATTTATGGTGAAGAATCTCACAGTTGTATTGTGTTGTGACGTGATTTATGGTGAAGAATCTCACAGTTGTATTGTGTTGTGACGTGATTTATGGTGAAGAATCTCACAGTTGTAGTTGTGTTGTCACGTGATTTATGGTGAAGAATCTCACAGTTGTAGTTGTGTTGTCACGTGATTTATGGTGAAGAATCTCACAGTTGTAGTTGTGTTGTCACGTGATTTATGGTGAAGAATCTCATAGTTGTGATTGTGTTGTCACGTGATTTATGGTGAAGAATCTCACAGTTGTAGTTGTGTTGTCACGTGATTTATGGTGAAGAATCTCACAGTTGTATTGTGTTGTCACGTGATTTATGGTGAAGAATCTCACAGTTGTGTTGTGTTGTCACGTGATTTATGGTGAAGAATCTCACAGTTGTAGTTGTGTTGTCACGTGATTTATGGTGAAGAATCTCACAGTTGTGTTGTGTTGTCACGTGATTTATGGTGAAGAATCTCACAGTTGTGTTGTGTTGTCACGTGATTTATGGTGAAGAATCTCACAGTTGTGTTGTGTTGTCACGTGATTTATGGTGAAGAATCTCACAGTTGTGTTGTGTTGTCACGTGATTTATGGTGAAGAATCTCACAGTTGTGTTGTGTTGTCACGTGATTTATGGTGAAGAATCTCACAGTTGTATTGTGTTGTGACGTGATTTATGGTGAAGAATCTCACAGTTGTATTGTGTTGTCACGTGATTTATGGTGAAGAATCTCACAGTTGTATTGTGTTGTCACGTGATTTATGGTGAAGAATCTATATCATTGAGCTAACGATAAACACAGAAGTCGTCAGTCACTTCAAGGTGAAGTGGAAGAGTGTATATGGTGACTATCTCAGTCACTTCAAGGTGAAGTGGAAGAGTGTACGTGGTGATTATCTCAGTTACTTCAAGGTGAAGTGGAAGAGAGTGCATGGTGATTATCTCAGTCACTTCAAGGTGAAGTGGAAGAGAGTACGTGGTGATTATCTCAGTCACTTCAAGGTGAACCAAGGTGAAGTGGAAGAGTGTACATGGTGATTACCTCAGTTACTTCAAGGTGAAGTGGAAGAGAGTGTATGTTGATTATCTCAGTCACTTCAAGGTGAAGTGGAAGAGAGTACTTGGTGATTATCTCAGTCACTTCAAGGTGAAGTGGAAGAGAGTGCATGGTGATTATCTCAGCCACTTCAAGGTGAAGTGGAAGAGAGTGCATGGTGATTATTTCAGTCACTTCAAGGTGAAGTGGAAGAGAGTGCATGGTGATTATCTCAGTCACTTCAAAGTGAAGTGGAAGAGAGTGCATGGTGACTATCTCAGTCACTTTAAGGTGAAGTGGAAGAGAGTGCACGGTGACTATCTCAGTCACTTTAAGGTGAAGTTGAAGAGAGTGCATGGTGATTATCTCAGTCACTTTAAGGTGAAGTGGAAGAGAGTGCATGATGACTATCTCAGTCACTTTAAGGTGAAGTGGAAGAGAGTGCATGGTGACTATCTCAGTCACTTTAAGGTGAAGTGGAAGAGAGTGCATGGTGACTATCTCAGTCACTTCAAGGTGAAGTGGAAGAGAGTGCATGGTGACTATCTCAGTCACTTTAAGGTGAAGTGGAAGAGAGTGCATGGTGACTATCTCAGTCACTTTAAGGTGAAGTGGAAGAGAGTGCATGGTGACTATCTCAGTCACTTTAAGGTGAAGTGGAAGAGAGTGCATGGTGATTATCTCAGTCACTTTAAGGTGAAGTGGAAGAGAGTGCATGGTGATTATCTCAGTCACTTTAAGGTGAAGTGGAAGAGAGTGCATGGTGATTATCTCAGTCACTTTAAGGTGAAGTGGAAGAGAGTGCATGGTGATTATCTCAGTCACTTTAAGGTGAAGTGGAAGAGAGTGCATGGTGATTATCTCAGTCACTTTAAGGTGAAGTGGAAGAGAGTGCATGGTGATTATCTCAGTCACTTTAAGGTGAAGTGGAAGAGAGTGCATGGTGATTATCCATGTTGTTGGATGGTTAACTACATGTGGGGATCATCCTCATCTGCTTCTACTGCTACTAGTTCTGTACTGGCTTTTCTTATCTCCGAGGTATTAGTAACATTCGTCACATCTCTGAAGTATTAGCAAGATCTCTGGGGTATTAGCGAAATGTGTCACATCTCAGAGGTATTAGAGACATGTGTCACTTCTCTGAGGCATAAGCGATATTTGTTACATCACCAAGGCATTAGCGACATTCGTAACATCACCGAGGTATTAGCGACATTTGTTACATATCTGAGGTATTAGTGACATGTGTTACATATCTGAGGTATTAATGACATTTGTTACATATCTGAGCTATTAGCGACATTTGTTGCATATCTGAGGTAGTAGCGACATTTGTTGCATATCTGAGGTATTAGCGACATTTGTTACATATCTGAGCTATTAGCGACATTTGTTGCATATCTGAGGTATTAGCAACATTTGTTGCATATCTGAGGTATTAGTGACATTTGTTACATCTCTGATGTATTAGTGACATTTGTTACATCTCTGAGGTATTAGTGACATTTGTTACATCTCTGAGGTATTAGTGACATTTGTTACATCTCTGAGGTATTAGTGACATTTGTTACATCTCATCAGCACGCCACGACTTTCTGAGCGACCGGTTCCATACTCTCATAAGTCACTGGCGCGACTCGAACCGCTTCCAATTCTCGTGCGCTCACATCAATCACGAGAGTATTCGCGGTTACGGAGAAAGCTGCTAACCCCCTCAGCCAGGGAGACCGGCATATTACATGTGAAGTGAATAAATGAATAATACTTCAGCTGAAACAGTTAAACCACGTAGTCACAGGTATTGTTCGAATGTCTGAACAAAACCCACTTTAATGGCTTGATTGCTGAGGCCTGACTGTGTGTTAACAATTCGACGAACAAAAATCAATTGCTCAAATATAGCGAGGCGTTAGCAATGAGTCTGTTTTGTGCAAACAGAAAGAGATTGTTGTAAATTTGAAATGATCTTGGGGATAACAGATGTCCCACATTCTAACAATACCTGTTACTTCGTGTTTCAATTGTTTCAGCTTGAGTATTATTCATTTATTCACTTTAATATGATATATATCTCTGCAGTGTACATCTGACGAGATGCAGCGAAATATGCCAGGCAATAAGTTGTGCACCATATTGTTTGTGGCTTCTATGTTTAAAGTCCTCCAATTAATTATCCTGTATTTATTTTCCTGGTATGGCTTGTGTGATGTTTCGCCTGAATATACGCGTCTCCTAATTATGTGCTTATAGCTGATCAAATCAACTTCCTGGTCCGACAACATCCCCCTTGCCTGCATGTTCCGGTTTAAACACGGTTGTTTTGGCTTGTGAATGAAGCGATAACCACTTCGGCCACTTGAGTAAGCCAGGTTTTACAGATGGGACAAGAGCCTGCCATCAGATCTCCTTCCTGTGTTAGTCGTGTTTTGTGTGAGTCCCTGTGACGAGGCACTTCAATTGAAACCAGGAATTAGATTTCCAAGAGCGAAACTGTGCAGAAAACTGATTTATATGTATGTTACATGACATAATGATTAAGTGCCGTTGTTGTCTTTTTATCTTGCGCTTCTCATGCTTTTTAATCCCCCCCCCCCCTTTATCATTATCATTATCAACATAATTATTATCAGTATAATTATAAGCATCATTATCATTAGCAACATCATTATCGTTATCATCACCATTATCATTATTAAAGTTGGAGCGGGTTTGCCTGATGGCGAGGGACACTGGTTCATCCACACGCAAAACATCAGTTCAGTGTAATATAAGTTGAGGCATGTTCAAAGTTAGCGAACGCAAAGAAACATCTCAACATCATCATCATCATCATATCATCATCATCATCATCATCATCATCATCATCATCATCATCACCACCACCACCATCATCATTATCACCACCACCACCACCATCATTATCATCATCATCATCATCATCATCATCATCAGACGAAGAAATCCTGAAGCAGCTACGAGAAGAGAATCTTCACATCGATTCTTGAAAGCGGAGCGGCTCCTCACTTACTCCAAGATACCTACAACCTTGGCAGTGGTGACGATGGAGGGCAGCGAGATGCCGAACACAGTATCATACAACAAGAGAATACAGCAGCCAGAGAGATTCATACCAAGAATCACCCAATGTTCCAGATGTCAGAAGGCCGGCCACAGTAGAGCTAAGTGTCGCAGCAAGACGGAAATATGCCGGTACTGCGCCGATCACCACGCCTTCAAGGAGTGTCCGCTGGCTAAGCTGAACACGGACTTCCGAGCACCCAACAACAAAAGAAAGTGCGCCAACTGCCTGGGTAAGCATGGAGCAAGATACCTGGGCTGTCCGTACCAGCAGAGACACAGAGACGTATTAAAGCTCGCCATCAACACAAAGACACCATACAACGAAGCAATGCGGAGGTGCGAGACAGCCACGGGTATATCACAAGCTGAAAGAGACAGCCACGGGTATATCACAAGCTGAAAGAGACAGCCACGGGTATATCACAAGCTGAAAGAGACAGCCACGGGTATATCACAAGCTGAAAGAGACAGCCACGGGTATATCACAAGCTGAAAGAGACAGCCACGGGTATATCACAAGCTGAAAGAGACAGCCACGGGTATATCACAAGCTGAAAGAGACAGCCACGGGTATATCACAAGCTGAAAGAGACAGCCACGGGTATATCACAAGCTGAAAGAGACAGCCACGGGTATATCACAAGCTGAAAGAGACAGCCACGGGTATATCACAAGCTGAAAGAGACAGCCTCGGGTATATCACAAGCTGAAAGAGACAGCCACGGGTATATCACAAGCTGAAAGAGACAGCCACGGGTATATCACAAGCTGAAAGAGACAGCCACGGGTATATCACAAGCTGAAAGAGACAGCCACGGGTATATCACAAGCTGAAAGAGACAGCCACGGGTATATCACAAGCTGAAAGAGACAGCCACGGGTATATCACAAGCTGAAAGAGACAGCCACGGGTATATCACAAGCTGAAAGAGACAACCACGGGTATATCACAAGCTGAAAGAGACAGCCACGGGTATATCACAAGCTGAAAGAGACAACCACGGGTATATCACAAGCTGAAAGAGACAGCCACGGGTATATCACAAGCTGAAAGAGACAGCCACGGGTATATCACAAGCTGAAAGAGATCAACTGCAAAAATAGATAGACGAGTTGAAGAGACAAGTCAAGGCACTGCTGACGACGACTCCGACCAGCGACAATGAAAACTACTGGCGAAAATGAAGGATATTCAGCAAAACATCAAGCAAGAAGTGGAACATATGGCACTGTTAAAGAACGAGAACGAAGAAATCCTACAAACCATTAAATCAGAGCGAGAACTACAGAAAGCTGAAATGGAACTTTTTTGAAACAAAACAACAGACGCCGTACAAGAAATTACAGAGAAACCGCAAGATGAAAACCAAGAGACCGAGCCTGAACCGCAAGCTAATACCGCCAGCAACCCAACCACGACGCCCGAAACAGTCAAAAAGAAGCCAATATCCCGCCAGACATTCGACGAAAACCGAGATGAGCACCCTTGCGACGGCAGAGACTTCAGGGTCATCCCTCAAGGGAAGACAGGGACAGTCCATGGCATTTCCCCCATCCAGGGTGGCATCCATAGTTGCAGAGCCGACACATAGCGCCCTTGTGCTGGGCTCACCGAGGGAATCGTCACGTCCTGCTCATGGCTGCTTTTATTCCTCACTCCAATATATTGGGCATTTCGTTCACCCCGGGCCGCTCCCGCAAAAAACCAGACCGGTCTGCAGATGGTATCCACTCAGCGAGTTTTCGATTCGGACATGTGCCTGTCGCTGTACCCGGGGACAATGTAGTCAGAGCACGACTCTATAGTTCCGGGCACGACGGACATCCGGAAAACTAGCTAGTCAGAGCTGTTCCGGACACTAGCTATTCGGAAAACTAGTTAGCCAGAGCTGTTCCTAGCACGAAAGACACTTCACTCGGACGTTTTATGCGTTGTGGTTTTATGCGTTGAATGTGGCGGTCTTTGCTCAAGATGTTTACGAAGGATTTCAGGTCAGAGAAGAGACATGTGCGGCCGCCATAGACTTAGAGGACGCATATAACAGAGTATCTTTCGAGCACTTGATGCAAACCCTCCTCAGACTGAAAGTGCACCCTCACCTTGTACGATGGATAGCTGCAGTTCTACTCCAAAGGAAGGTGGTGCTAAGATGCGGGAGTTGGTCTTCTGAGCCGATAACGATATGTCCAGGATTGCCACAGGGTTCACCACTGTCACCAGTACTATTCAACGTGTATACGGTGCCGATCACTGAACAACAGTTGGATGGGAGGGGTAGGACTCTATCATTCGTTGACGACATCCTCGTGTATCGACAGGGTCGAGATAGACAGGCGGTTGCCAACTATATGCAGGGCGAACTAGATCGAATTTCCTCATGGTGTGCTGATGCCGATGCCCTTGTCAACCCTGCAAAGGCAACGGTTACATGGTTCTCACTAAACAACCATATTGTGAAAACAGACCTGCCGGCAGTTAGAATGGATGGGAGCATTCTGAGTAGAACCCAGTCAATGACATATCTTGGCGTGAGGCTTGATCGTAGCCTGTCCTTCAAAGATCATGTCGACTATGTCATAACGAAGGCTCGAAAAGGTTTGGCAGCAATGAGAGTCATGGCGACTGCCAATATCGAGCAAAGACTGCTATTACTTCTGTTCCAAGGACTTGTGCTTTCACGCATCGAGTATGCCCTGGCCATCCTCACTGTCAGCCCTACACAGATTGGAAGACTTGAAAAGGTACAAAACGAAGCCATGCGCATCATTTTGGGCTGCACGAGAGACACCAGCTGTGTAGCAATGAGATACCTCCTTGACTTCCCGACAATGGAACACAGGATCAAGATCTGGAGAGCTCGTGCATACTTAAAAATAAGTGCAGATGAGCAGCACCCTCTGCATGACGCTGTATTCAGAGAAAAGGGTGACAGGCTAAAGAGGGGCAAATCATGGATGGGTCGGGCGGAAGATGTCGTCGGACAGGTCTGCAGTCTTACCAGTATCAACCCCGGCAAGGAATGGGTGCCGGTGCCTCCAGCTTTTAAGTGTACCTTCTCCTGCATTATCACACTCGACAGACGGTGCAGAGAGCAAACCCTGCCGCTGTCAATGCAGAGGTTAACGCGCTCATCTATGATCACTCAGATAGCCCCGAAGTGCTCATCTATACAGATGGATCTGTTGTAAAGCAGCAGAGAAGTGCGTGGGCATTTACAGCCCGTTCAGCGGGCCGAACCGTTCAAGAATCCAGTGGTGCCCACTCTATGACCACGAGCAGCATGACGATGGAGGTGATGGCAGTTACACAGGCTTTCATATGGCTGGAATCACAGCATTATACCAACGTGTGTGTACTAAGTGATTCAATGAGCATGATTCAGAAGGTCGAAGCTGGATCTGTACGTAGACAGTGGACTGAGTCGCTGCGGAAGTCTGTTGTCCGCAAAGTCACCTTCATCTTCGTCCCGGGACATGCGGGAGTCGAGGGAAATGAACGAGCTGATAAATTGGCTGGCTCTGCACCCCCTGTAGATGGCCAGCCCATGGATCGTGCCGATGTCATTAACGCCCTTAAAGATATGGCGAGAACAGAGGATTTTGACGCCAGTGATTCCACATCGCTTTCCAGGATGAAAGACCTGGGAGTAAGAATCGGCACAGCCAGACGCGAGAAGTACATCGGGAAAACAAAGCGCCTCGTCAACCAACACAGAACTGGCACTATTAGCCACCGGACGCTGATGCATATGCTGGGGGGAGGATCTGAGCACCTATGGACATGTCCGGAGTGCAACGAAGATACCCCAACTGATAACTGATAACTGACTGATAACTGAACTGGTTTTATGCGTTGTGCCTGATTTATTTGCACCCGTAGGCCAGCACATCCTACTTCAGCGGGCATCTTTACAGGTTTGCCTTCCCGAGGTTTCGAGAGACGTTAGACTTTTTTGGCTGTGGTGTCGCCCACATCTCAGCTGGTCAAGGTAGAAAAATCAACGACATCACGGTCAACCCTCAAGGGAAGGCAGGGGCTGACCATGGGTATTCCCCCGCTATCCAAGGAAGCTTCCATAATTGCAGAGCCGGTACATATTGCTCTGAGTCTGGGCTCACCCTAGGAGTTGTAATGTTCTGCTCATGGCTGCTTTAATTCCTCACTTCCATGTATTGGGCATTTCGCTTGCCACTGGACGCTCAGCACACACCAGGAACGGTCAGTCTGCGGGCGACATCCACTAGGTAAGCTTTCGCTTCGGACTTCGGACCACGCAATGGGTTCGCTAGCCAATGCGTTCCATTTCGTGTTATTGAGACGTTTTTCCACCTTTGACTACACTCTCTGTGAATATAGATACAGACATTTTTCGTAACCATTTCGTGCGACATTTTCTACCTTTTGTTCTCGCTCACGAGGTAGGCTACATGTGCTGCCGGCTCAGCACCTTACCTCCGTGCACCAGTGAGCGAGAAACGGCCAGGCCCTCTCATTTGTGGATCCCACATATCCCCCAGATGAGAGCCTTCGAACAAGTATCTGAACTGAGCATGTAGCGTGCTCAGCATCTCACCTCCATTTTTCGGTAGGTGGGTATCGGCCTGGCTCTCACATCCGAGGGTTTATGGCTTAGAGGCGTTCAGCCATATCCCTCGAATGGGAGCCTCAGAGTATGTGTCTGGACCTCGAAATAGCGGCATTGTGCGCCTGATTTAGACTTTGATTGCTATCCTCAGCCTTACCTGCAGAGCAGCAGGTTGTGTCTCGCTTAGTCTGGTCCCTATCCCAAGGCCTGTCCGACATGTAGTTTTGTTTCCGTCGACAATGCTCTTGGGGTTACTGGGATACGCACCCCCTCCCCCCCCCCCCCCTCCGCGGTGGGAGGGGGGATGTGTTGGTTTAATCATCTTCTTTGCCTTCTGTTTTCTCTTAGGACCTTTTTGTGGTCGAAAGGTGTGAACGTTATCATTGTCCCTCTATCCACTGTTGACACACCAACTGACCTGTAAGACAACCATACGCATGCTGATCGACCTTCAGGGGAAGGCAGATGCAGACCATGGGTTTTCCTGCCATCCAAGAAGGCGTCCACAATTGCAGAGCCGGCATATGAGGCCTTGGTTCTGGGCTCACCCAAGGAATCGTCACGTCCTGCTCATGGCTGCCTAACGTCCACATATTGAACTCCCCGTGCAACCCAAGCTGCACTTTCGGGGGTGGTGGGGGGGGGGGGGGGGCGCTCGTGGTTGCAGTTCGCAGATTTTGGACTTTGTTTCGTGCACAGGGTATGCGGTCAAGTTTCTAGCCCAGCAATTTTCCATTTCACAGCCATTGTAACATTTTCCACACACATGTTTGGGGGACGTATTTGTTTGGGATGCTGCCTTGCACATTAGAGACATACAATGTCTGTCTTACGGTTTTGAATGAATAACCCAAAAAAAAAAAAAAAACGAGAAGTAGATTGTGAGCTTCACTAAAACACGATTACAAGAAAAACATTGGACGTTGCGGCCAAAGCCTTCGTCAGCACAGAACAAACAAACACAAACCGACACAAACCTTCATGAAAAGCACATGCAAATATCTATTGGTGGACTATACAGCTTAGGGGGGGGGGGGGGGGGGGGGGTGGTATTGAAATTAAATGAAACTGTGTTAGACATTGAGGCCGTGAGGGGAGAATGTACCCAACTGAAAGATGAGACGGTTTTCCTATTTTTTACGATCCCGTTCGTGGGATGCGCACGATTTGATCGCCGTGACCTGTATGTCAGCCACGCCACAGTAGTCAGGACTGTTGAAGTGCATGGATACTGCTTGCGATTTTTAGAGTTGCTCATGTTTTTCCCGCTATCACCAGTATTTCGTTGACTGCACGTCGCAGATGTTTGAACTGAGCTGTCATTTAGTCGGATACCACCAAGAGGTGCATTCCCTTTCAGTCGATCAGAGTGTTAATTCCCCAGCATTCCCGCCTGACAGGGCAGACAAATCTTGAAAAGGAATCGAAAAATGTACCACAATTTTTATTGACCTGGATGTGATCACAGCAAACGGAACCAGAAGATGAGGCCGACCGTGTAATTGATGGACAGAGGGAATAACAGAGTCCACGGGTATCTCGTTATATGAAGCTTTCTCTCCCCCCCCCCCCTCCCTCCTATTGCAGTCTCCCACTGTTTATGCTTCACATCCACACCGTAAGGTACAAGATGAACAGGATGAGATGATTATGTGATCACAGTACATTTTGAATTAGAAGTTTAGGTTAGTTTAGTTTAGTCGACGGATCAACATCACAGCACACAGGTGTAACCCATAAGTGCTCCGTTCTACTCCCAACTCAAGGATGAGTCCGAAGTTTCTCAGCTCAGTGCACGAACTCCGTAGCACTGGCGAGGATCCTGAAATATTTTGGGTAAATTTTTCACTCGAAATTTTGCCAGAGCAACGCCATTAGGCTACTCTTTTTCGATTTCCAACTGCCAAAGGATTTTTTCACGTGTGCAGCAATACACACGGGCGTCTGATCTCACTACCCAGAGACCAGGGAACATTTTTTTTAACCAGAAGTCCACGTGAAAAAATCTCGGCCCTCACCAGGGCTTGAACACGGGACCTCCAGCACTCGAGGCGGACACCATAGCTCGAGACCACTCAAGAAGTTGAAGCCATACTTTGAACTTTTGTAAATATGCTTCTTCATCTTGATAAGATCGCATCACATTTTGAATGATGGACGGGCACGATATCTTACAGCCACATCACCACACATGACCACTTACATTTACATATTGAAAACGGAATTGTCAGTTGCAATAACATGTGAATTTAATTATGGGAAAATCAGGAAACAATTTAATTCTTCTGTTATGAAAGGTACACGCATATATTTGTGGTAAAACATCAAATATTTTACAAATTCAATAAAATAAAAATCCGTGAACACAATCAGCCACACATACCAGCTAAATTACATAACAATTCAGTGTCATACCTTTATTTTTCATTGGCTGGATTTGAACGCGAGCGTAGTTAAACACTGGACTGATATTTTCGTGTTGGCCAGCCAAACGACTCCGACTTCTGAGGTACTTGTTATTTACGCAAGGACGATAATTCAACGTAAAATGTCCTACTGACCCGTGTTGGAAGAGAACTCTCTACACAGCTAACTGAGCACCGGAAGTTTTATTAAGAGCAAACGCTCGGAACATAGAAAAATACGTCCCTCATTCAGTCGCAATCAACGCATGGTGTGTGATTGAATGTTCTTCTTGAATTGCAATCGACGCTTGATGTTTTCTCTGATTGATTGATTGATTGATTGATTGATTGATTGATTGAAGAACCGAAATCACAGAATTTGGGGCATTCCCATAAGCGGTCCGTCCCCATCCTCAGCAGCTAGCGAAGATTTCCAACATCAATAGTTCCAGTAGCAATCTGATTATATGTCCGTCTCGCCTTTTCTCTAAGCGTCGAGCGTAGGCCAGAACCCCTCGTCACTCCACTCTGCCTCATTCTTGCCAGATCATGATAATCCATTTGCTCCTCCGAGATGTGCACGTGCTCCCACAAGGCCGCAACCACGTCTGCCTGATGTTTTCTCTTAGCCGATTTAGCGCCGGAGGATAATATATCGTCAAATGTGACCTCCAATTTGGACAGAAGGATGATATACCCCCTTTGTGGGATCATCATGTTATCTGTTTTGTTTCGCGGTATCTTCCGCAATTGCAATGCTCAGTGAACGGAAATTTACATTATAATACGTGTTCACTTGATTGTGTACCATGTTTGGTCAAAATGTACTTTATGTTTGGAATAAAACTGTTAAATTGTACTATTGGCAGAACTCACCCTAACTTAAAAGGACATTAGATAGAGCGCGTGCAAGAACCTTGCAACTGTCTACGTAGCTAAAAGGTCATAAGATTGGTGGAATATCATCATCATCAAGTGCCATGCCGGCTGGCGTAGGGGTTCATGTTTCGATCTTTGGTGTTCTGAATCAACTCTGCTGATCATATTCCTCCATGCCACCGTCTCAAACCATCCAGCATAATTTCTTTTGGTCTACCTCTCCACCTCTTCCCCTCGATGTTTCCAGTTGGCACGATGTTCTCCAGTGTCGCTCTTCTATTCATAGGACCAAAGACAGCTGTTTATCTCTTTCTTATTGTTATATGGAATATTGTGGTGAAATATATTTAGTTTAGTTTAGTTTAGTTTAGTCGTTGGATCAACATCACGGCACACGGTTTAACCCATAAGTGCTCCGTTTTCCTCCTAACACAAACCTGAGTCTGGAGAAACACAGCTCAATGCACGAACTCCAGTTGCATCGGCGAGGATCCTGAAATACTTTGGGTAGATTTTTAACTTGAAATTTTGCCCGGGCAGCGCCGTTAGGCTACTCTTTTTCGATTTCCAACTGCCACGGGATCTTTTACGTGCGCAAAAATACACACGGGCGTCCAATCTCACTACCCAGAGACCAGGGGAAATTTTATTACTGGAAGTCCATGTGGATTTTTAAAAATAAATCCCGGTCCTCACCGCGGCCTGAACCCGGGACCTCCAGCACTCGAGGCGGACACCATACCTCGAGACCACTCAGACCCAATGTGGTGGAATATATATGTATATATACCAATTTGCATACACTGTGTTAAATGGAATACATAATTATGATTGTCATTTCCATGTACATGCAACAACGTGTGTACACTGTAGGCACAGTGTGTAAATTATGTTTATGGCAGTATTACCCACGTGTACACAGACATATGTTCTTGGATTAAAAGCACTGTTTGTATGGAATATATGTTTCTGTTTGTCTTGTTCTTGTGTATGCGAAGACTTGTGTTCACAGTAGGCATAGTGTGCGATGGAATAAATGTTTCTCATTCTGTTTCACGAGTACACACACATGTACGTACACAGTAAGCATTAGTGTATGACGGAATATATTTTACTGATTATCTTTTTTTTTTCAAATGCATACTCACGTATTCGTATACACTAGGCAGGGAGCTGGAATTTTCATACCCCTGGTAACTCACCATACGTGTTTTGTCTCTCTGTATGTGAAACTCATAACTCTTTCTGTCTTGGACAGTTGTCAAGTGAGTACAGTCTATCCCTACTTGTTTCATCATGTCTCATATTGCTCGTATTTTCAGTTCGACTATTTAATTTTTAATTCTAGGGCAACACATGTGTGAAAAAAAGCGTCATAGTAACAACTGTCTGTGATAAAAATATTTAAAGTAACAACTGTCTGAGACAGAAAGTGTTAAACTGACAATTGTTTGCGAAATATGAAGTTAAAGAAACAAATGTGGGGAAATATACAAGTTAAAGTAACACATTTTGGGGAAATATAAAAGTGAATGTAACACATTTTGGGGAAATATAAAAGTTAAGTAACACATTTTAGGGAAATACAGAAGTTAATGTAACACATTTTGGGGAAATATAAGTTAGAGAAACATATTTTGGGGAAATACAGAACTTAAAGTAACAATTATTGGGGAAATATAGAAGTTATAGTAACACATTTTGGGGAAATACAGAAGTATAAGTGTAGGCATAGATAAAGTAAAAACTGTCATGAAATAGACTGGTTTAAATATATATATATGCTTCCCACTGGATACATCAAGTAAATATCTGTTTGAATGAGTACATTATTCAAGCACTTACATATGCACCAACATAATCATACACACATATGTGCTATTTTGGATCTGCGTGCATGTGTGTATATTCATACACATACGAGTATTTAGTCAACACTGTGTATTCTTAGAATAAAATCAAATATATTTTCATTAAAAAACAGAAAACAAATGTAAACTTGTGCAAATAAAGAAATTGAAAATGGGTACTTCAACTTAAGGCACTGCTGGGAATATAATCAGATTTAAACACAGACGATATAAAGAAAATATTGCACGATTTATTGCCTGGCATATTTCGCAACATATCATCAGAGAATTATATATTATCGGAAGTGAAAAAAATAAATATTACTTTGGTTGAAATACTAAATGCATAGTCACTGATATTCTTCGAATGTGGAGAAACGTTGTCCCCACGGAAAGCTAATACTTAAAAGGAAGTCTTGCTGTTTGTCCTTTTGTCCTATTATATTCGACAAACATTAATCTATTGCTGGAATACATCGAAGTATTATCTATTAGGTGATTCCAGCCATAGCTATGCAAACAGAAAGACTTCCTGTTAAGAGTTCGACTTCTGTGGGGATCTCGTTTTCGACCTGGAATAGAATCAACGATTAGATACTTAGCATCTCAGCCAAATGTCATTTGTTTCTCCCGCTCCCTATGATATCATTCTACTACATGTATTTGACCAGATGCAGCCAAATATGACATGTCAGCAATCGTGCAATATTTTAATTAAATACACCAATTGAATATATTGTTTTGAATGTAATCAGGTTCACTCATCAACCAGCCAGCCAACCAACCAACCAACCAACCAACTATAGCTAGAAAGCTAACTAACTTAAGCTAACTAATTCAGTAACTAACTAGTTAACTGTCTAAAAAAACTATCTAATTAACTAACCAGCTAGCTAACTAACTAACTATCACACACAAAGAAAATAAATATGGTGCCACATACAACATCATGTTCCAACCCTTACTGTAGGAATCTGTATCTTTCCGAAATGAAAACACCGTGTGATCTCACGCCACCTATCATCATCGTTATCTGCCATGCCGATAAGAGAGGGTGCTGATTGTTCAGTCGTCACGATGTTCTCCAATGCCTCTCTTCTCATCACATGACCGAAGAAAAATGTTTGTCTCATTCTTATTGTTGAATATAATGTTATAGTTACATTAGCCCCTTTCAGGCAATCGTTGTTAGTTACTCTGGCAGTGCAAGTAATTCGCACCAATCGTCTGAGGAACCACATCTGTGTTTCTTCCAAGTTCTTCCTAATTTTTTCACTTACACCAAAGATTGACTACTACATTGCGGAACAGGCTATATATAGCATATCAGCACGCTCTTGCTTACAATCAATGATTGTGACTTATTGCATAAGATACCTTTCACTTTCTGAAATGCAGCCTTTGCTTTCCATACTCTGTTCTTAATCGCTGTTGCTTCCAAGTTCTTCCTAATTTATTCATTTACATTCGAAGACTCACTACCATACAATAAAACGGGTGCTATATATAATTTCAGCACTCTCTTTCATACAATATGATACATATAAAAGCCATCAGTAACCAGATTACCTGCAATGGTGAAAAAGTAGGCACAGCACACAGAAATAAGGCCGAACCGCCATGAGTCGAGTGTGCCTGTTCTATGCGACAGCCCAGAACCAATGCAATCATGTCTTCTCGTGCCTTCAGATGAGGGCCACATTTCATGCAGGCGGTTGCTCTGAACGGATAGATAGGATCTTATCCCCGTGGATGAACATACTCACGTGATGTCACCAACTTGAACTGTGGGACAGAGCGACAGTGGGGTGTCCTTTGGCATCTTCCATAAAGTGAACATGAACAACAAATGTTGGTATAAAGTACATCAAATGTTGGTATGAACTACAACAAATGTTGGTATGAACTACAACAAATGGTGGTATGAACTACATCAAATGTTGGTATGAACTACAACAAATGTTGGTATGAACTACATCAAATGTTGGTATGAACTACAACAAATGTTGGTATGAAGTACCATAAATGTTGGTATGAAGTACAATAACTGTTCGTATGAAGTGCAATAACTGTTGGTATGAAGTACAACAAATATTGCTGTAAAGACTAAAAAAATGTTGGTAAAGAGTACAATAAATGTAGCTGAGAAGTACAACAAATGTTGATAAGAATATAACACATGTTTCTAAGCTAAGAATTGCAACACATGTTGATATGAAATACAGCACATGTTGGTGTGAAGTACAACCAATGTTGCTATGAAGTACAGCAAATGTTGCTAGAAAGTAAACACATGTTGCTAGGAAGTACAACAAATGTTGCTATACAATCTACAAAATACAACATATTTTGCTATGAAGTTCAACAAACGTTGGTACGAAGTACGAGACATGTTGGTGTGAAGTACACAGCAAATTTTACTATGAAATACAGCAAATGTTGATATGAAGTACAATAAATATTGTTATAAAGTACAATAAATGTTGGTGTGAAGTACAATAAATGTTACTGTGAAGAACAACAAATATTGCTATAAAGTACAGCACATGTTGGTACGATGTTCAACAAATATTGCTACGAATTACAACAAATTTTGAATTGAATTACAACAAATGTTGCTGTGAAGTACAATAAACGTTTCTAAGAAGTACAAAAATGTTGCTTAAAAATACAACAAATGCTGATAAGAAGTACAATAAATGTTGCTATGAAGTACTACAAATATTGCTATGAAGTACAACACATGCTTTTACGAAATACAACAAATGTTGCTATGAAGTACAACAAATGTTGCTATGAAGTACAACAAATGTTGCTATCAGCTACAACAAATCTTGCTAAGAGGTACAGCAAATGTTGCTAAGCTAAGAAGTACAACAAATGTTGCTATGAAATACAGTTCTATCAACCAAAAGACTTCATTGTAAATTGCAAGTCGCTGCAGCCATTATTGACTGCTTGTACTTACTGGGCAATATTCAGTTTAGTAGTTTGCCATTGCATTCTGAACGAGAAGTCGACATTTAAGTCTACAGGGCACAAATATCACAGCTCGAATTAAACAGACACAACGCAATCACCAATATACATCAGACACATGGAGAAGAGGACGAAGAAGAAGAGACATGTCGAAGTAGGACAATGTACGAGGGGATTTAAATGGAAACCCGAAGTGTTGTGTGTGTGTGTGTGTGTGTGTGTGTGTGTGTGTGTGTGTGTGTGTGTGTGTGTGTGTGCGTGCGTGTGTGTGTGTGTGAACATATTCTGAAAAAAGTACAGAGTAAATGTACCATTTTTCGGTGTATATACCACTGCGCTCAAAGCAAGTCCTCCAGCGCCGATAATGTACTTGGATTCGCAGATGAGCTATAGATAAGAGGACCAGGCAATAAAACAATTGTGTGTATCAACTGGAACTTGATGCTGCAGTCGCGCCGTTTTAAAACTTCCAACTCCATTCATAGCACTTGCTGGACTGACAGGTATGCATCACCATACTGGACCTTCATTCGCCGATGAATTGCTACAGGTTTTACCCTTTCATTGATCAAAGAATGGATAACAGATCGCTGCTCCTATTTGGTGCATGTCCAAAGTGGGGCGGTCATCTTTAAATTGTTCTATGATGTCACCATGTTCGTCTGCACCGTGGTATGACATGCTTAACACTCTTTACGCCTTCTCAACAATATTGACAGGTAACAATACACGCTTTTCAGATTTTCAATTGAATCCCCTCGTATTATGTCCTCCCTTTGTTTCATATAAAACACATTGAATTTCCAATTAATACAACCACGTAGAATCAACAAATCAGTTATACCGGTATACAAAAATAGCCAGATACAAATCTTTCTAAAATGGAAACAAGCAAAAACATTAAACATATTCATCGTCGTTTCTTTGGTCAACACAACAATACAGCAGGCTTGAAATTAACGCCAACGTCGCCGACCCAACAGCCATCCAGAAACTCCAGCTCAGGATGGGTCGCGGCATGGAAGGATCGTCTGACTGGAAGACGTGCATGTCATACTCGAGATGGCCCATGATTCCGAAGAGACACACGGCAGCAGCAATGAGGAGACCTGTGGGCCACATAAAACATGAGAGTCTTCGTTAATGCCTCATTCAATGGTCATTCATTCATTCATTGGTACCTTTCCGTCTTGACAGACGATAGTTTGTCACATTGTCCTTCAAAAAGTCTTAATAACTACAACCCATGGCGGTAGTGAATTTGACTGATCATGTCAAATCGCGCTGTAAATGTTAGACCATAATGGACGCATGTGAACAAATGAGGATTTTAACCATCCAGCACCATCTTACATCTCACGAGCTCAATTTGGACCTATCTGCAATCATTTTTTGCTTTTTCTTTATTCCATTTATGATAGTTGCCCTCCATGCAACACTTTCGGCGGCTATTTGCTCCCAAATCTAAAATCAAAATCAAATCAAATCCCAATGTGCATTATGGATGTCAGTATAAATCATGTCCAGTTTACACACATCTTTGTATCGTAGTAGAGGCCGACCCCGAGATCTCTTACCCATCTGTAAATCACCCCCAAAAAAAAAAAAAAAAACACAGACGTTCTTTGGTATTCTATCATTAATGTTTAGTGGTAATACATAGTATAGTTTCACCCAGTACTGTGTTAGAGGGTCATCTGGATGGCACAGGCAGAACTTTCTATAAGTCAGGTGTGTGATCTAGAGACCATCAATCGTGAAAGAGAGTGGGTTGAAGTTCCAGGATGACATGACGGACTGGCACAATGTAATAATAACACTGGGTCGTGAGTGCAGAGAATGGGCAGCGGGCCGCACTGAGTTTGAAGTGCAACAGCTGATCCAGAGCAACACACATCAAGGTGACATAGTCATCTACACCGATGGGTCAGTGGTGAGAAACAGACGTAGCGGCTGGGGCTTTATTGCAAAGGCTAATGGGCGAGTCTTGAAAAAGGAGAGCCTGGCATATGAGACTACGACCTCCAGCATGAGAATGGAGGTGGAGGCAGTAACAGCGGCATTCCGGTGGCTAGAGGAGACTACTGCAACACACGTTGTGTTCATTACGGATTCAAAGAATTTGCTTAGCAAGGTGGAGAAAGAAATGTTTCGTGAGGAATGGCTCTCGTCGTTTCAGAGGTCACAGATTGTGAGAATTGTATGGATATTTTGCCCTGGCCATGCGGGTGTACGGGGGAATGAACAGGCTGATAGGCTAGCAGGATACCTCTTGGTGGTATCTTGCCTATGGACAAGGGGGAGGTGGTCGTGCGCTTGTGCGACCAGGTAGAGAAGGCGGAGGAACAGATTGAGAACCCATATGTGGAAAGAATGAGATTGCGGGGGATCGGAAGGGGTTCTGGAAGAATCTCAAAACTGAGAGGGAAGACCAGGAGAACATTTAATCAGATAGCGGGGGGAACGATTAGCAGTATGACTCTTCGCTGGCTGTTGAACCGAGGGGCGGAGCGAGTATGGGGATTGTCCTGAGTGCAGTGATGTCAGTTCTTAGCTCAACTCAACTCAACTAGACATTCCCAGCTTTATTTTTGAAAGTGTACAAAGTACACAGTACATAGGCCCGTCTAACATTCTGACCATCTTCTGTCTCGCCTTTCATTAATGCGCTACTAATATGAGTAATCTTGGACAACAACATTAATAACAATGCGTGCATTATAAACACTTGGAAGATAGTTGAAGATGACAAAGAAACTTGGAACATCTTAAACAAGTGAAACATTTCAACTATCCCCGAAGGCTGCGTTGAATTAGGGGTGTAACAAATCATTCACGATAATTCGGGTCCTGGCGATGTAATCGTCCACGCGGATGGCACTGTGCTATGAGGCACAAGAAGTGCCTCGGGGTTCGTAGCTAAGGTTAATGGACAGTGTATCGTGCAAGAACGAAGGGAAGAGACCAAGGGGAAGACCGAGAAGTAAATAAATGGATGGCTTGGTCACATGGCATGGTCGAGACAGGAACACGGAGCTGATCCACAACTCTGGTGATCGAGCGAGATGGCAAAACATGACCGCCAACGCTTATCGGCATAGCACATGATGGATGGATGGTAGTGCAGGAGAGCCTGGCATATGATACCACAAAATCTAGTCTGCGAATGGAGATGAGGCAGTCACAGCTGCATTCCGCAGGCTGGAAAACAAACAGCACACGCGTGTGGTGATTGTAGCGGACTCACAGAGGATGCCGATAAAGGTAAAAACAAACATGCTTTGCGCAGTGTGGCAGGCTTTAATTCAATAACAACAAGGTAGAGAGCATCTGTTGGATCTTGTGCCCAGGACACGCTGGTGTGGTGGGAAACGAGCTGGTGGACAGATTGGCTGGTTCTGCACCATTAGGTGGAGTATTGGTGCATGATAAGGCAGATGTGGTCACTTTGAGATCTTGTGTATAGCGTGGATGAACACATAAATCATCACAACCCAATGAGAATGGAACGGCAGGGATGACCACAGGATCTGACCGACACTCAGTATTCCGAGGAAAGGCCTGACAAACACGTAATTAGGCTGCAACTGGTGCCATTATTATTGGGACTCTATGCTGGCTGTTGAAGATGAGGGTGGAGCATGTTTGAGTATGTTCCAAGTGCTTTGATGGTGGTTCTTGACTCAACTATGCTCAACTCAACTAAACTCACAAAGTAGTAAATTACATTTTGATTCATTTTAAAATGGCACATCGACCTGTTGTCAAGATTTTTCTCAAACAATCAAATCTTGTCATTTACAATTCACGCAGCCTTGTTCTTGGATGTTTGTGTTCTTGGATGTTTGTGTTCTTGGATGTTTGTGTTCTGTTGTCTGCTTCTGCTTCTACATTTGACAACTTGGACAATAGGCCACCAGAATGTGTGGACATTGTAGTAATTGTTGTATAGCTGTGGGAATTACATGGGAATAAATGTACTGTTGTGGGAATGAAATAGGATTAAATGTTGCACATGCAGATTGTGTTGACTTTGACGTAATGTGAATAATGAAGACACAAAGAATAGATTGATGATTTATTACCTGCCATATTTCTCTGCATCTCGCCAGGTAAATATTGCAGAAATCACACAACATAAAACAAAGTTTGTTTTGTATCCGTTACAGGACGTAGCAGTCAATTCCAGCTTTATTTGGCTGTTTGTGATTCATGGGCAAGTTTACGTTCAGTGGTTTCCTATTGCTTTCTCAACGACCGGCAGTCATACCACTGCATAGAAACCAGCGCCAGGCGATCTGCTTCCAAATCGCCCGCAAATGTGTTTTGAACGTGGTATGCGGGATTACGAATTGCATTCGTAACTCCATCGCCAGATAGTCGGCAACATAAACTAAAGTAATTAGATAAATCCTTCAAGCTGAAATATTCAAAACACGTATTAGCAGAGTAATTTTAATTGTCTACCACGGTAATTTTAAACTAACTATAATGTCTTTTTATTTGCACAAATTTGGCTTGTATATATGGATATCAATGGCTTCTACGACCTTTAACATTTAAAATGATTGAGTGTTAAGATTGTGTGGACTGTGCGGTACTCACAAGTAAGGCCAATGATTGAGTGTTAAGATTGTGTGGACTGTGAGGTACTCACAAGTAAGGCCAATGATTGAGTGTTAAGATTGTGTGGACTGTGAGGTACTCACAAGTAAGGCCAATGACTGAGTGTTAAGATTGTGTGGACTGTGAGGTACTCACAAGTAAGGCCAATGACTGAGTGTTAAGATTGTGTGGACTGTGAGGTACTCACAAGTAAGGCCAATGACTGAGTGTTAAGATTGTGTGGACTGTGAGGTACTCACAAGTAAGGCCAATGATTGAGTGTTAAGATTGTGTGGACTGTGAGGTACTCACAGGTAAGGCCAATGATTGAGTGTTAAGATTGTGTGGACTGTGAGGTACTCACAGGTAAGGCCAATGATTGAGTGTTAAGATTGTGTGGACTGTGAGGTACTCACAAGTAAGGCCAATGACTGAGTGTTAAGATTGTGTGGACTGTGAGGTACTCACAAGTAAGGCCAATGACTGAGTGTTAAGATTGTGTGGACTGTGAGGTACTCACAAGTAAGGCCAATGACTGAGTGTTAAGATTGTGTGGACTGTGAGGTACTCACAGGTAAGGCCAATGATTGAGTGTTAAGATTGTGTGGACTGTGAGGTACTCACAGGTAAGGCCAATGACTGAGTGTTAAGATTGTGTGGACTGTGAGGTACTCACAAGTAAGGCCAATGAATGCTGCCGTTGCTTTGTGGGGGTTGCACTTCTTACAATAGCAGCATAGAGAGAACAATCCCAGGATGAGGGCGATGAAACTTGTAGCCAGAGCAGAAGCCATCAGTCCCTGAACAGCCTTGAACCAATCTGCAATGAAATGTGAAGTTAGTTAGTCAGTTAGTTAGTTAGTTAGTTAGTTAGTTAGTTAGTTAGTTAGTCGCGGTTCCAGCTTCACCACACAGGGTCGCCCTATTATGCTCCGTTCCTGTGCCAGTAAATCTCACATAAAATGCTTCTCATTGCCCCATGTGAAAAGTGGAACAGACAGGAGACTCAACAAAACCAACATCCCGCACATTTATACTATGCATAATGTCGCTACCAGAATGCCAACACAAAAGTCCGTCGATGGAAGCAGTAATCACTAGAAAACTAGCAGCCACACATTACAGCTTAAGGCAACCCAGTTAGTTCAGCGACCGACCGACCGGCCGCAATTTTTCTGAACAAACTGTTCACGCTACAAACAACCGCGGACATATGTACAATCACTCCACGGCAAAATGCACAGCTCACAGTATCGCTCCACGCACGCAACTCAGTAGCAGCGCAGCGGAACCATGCACTATCAATCCAACGCGAGGAAATAGGTAAGCAAATCGTAGCCACGAGCATAAACATCCCAGAGGCCTTTATAGCTCAACCGCCTATCCTTCATATTGGGGACCGGAAATGTAAAGTATTACAGTAAGATCACGAATTCACAGCAACAGGTAGACACGAATCTAACAGAAGAAATTCGAGAGATTCTGCAACTGGCATCCAATGATATTCAGTTAAAGATAGAGATCAATCACCATGAACTTCCACCTTTGCTTTCAAGCGTCGTGGGGAAGAGTCATTGACCTTTAAGCGCCCGACGGGTGGCACCATATAGTCTCATCCGTGTGCTGTTACGATGTCCTTGATATCGACAATCCATTTTCTTCTCGGGTGACCTCTTGCTCTCGTCGCAGATGATCTTTGATGTAGCGCCAATGATGGTAGTTGATGGTGTTGCAGTTCTAACGAGATGGCCGAACCATTTGATCTTCTGCATTTCACTATATGCAGTACATGTGGGTTGATATCGATAATAGACCAAAGTTATTGAAGACGTGTTTTTGGGTATGTCTAGCTGTGTGAGTGTGAAGGAATGTATATGTGCCTTGCTGTATGTATGAATGAGGATATATGGACGTGAAAGAGAGCGTTAGAGAGAGAGAGAGAGAGAGAGAGAGAGAGAGAGAGAGAGAGAGAGAGAGAGAGAGCGGGAGAGAGGGAGGAGGGAGAGAGAGAGAGGGGGGATACGGAGAAAGAAAGAGAGAAAGTATGTATGTATAAGTAAAGTTTTATTAGTGAGATTATGAGTGGGTATATGTGTAAGCGATGGAGTGTGTTTTGCGTGTTTTTGAGTAGGTGCATAACTGTGAGAGTTTGTGTAAATGACGTAAGTATGTATGTAGGCATGTATGAATATGTTTATGCATTCGTGTGTATGTGTTTGTGTGCATGTGTGTCTGACAGACAGACAGACAGACAGACAGACAGACAGACAGACAGACAGACAGACAGACAGACAGACAGACAGATATATCATTTAGCACTCACATAGACAGGCAGGCAGGCAGAAATAGTCAGCCGCTCATGGATAGAGAAGACAGACAGACATACATTATCGGGCACTCACCGAAACAGACAGACACACACACAGAGATAGACAAGCAGCCTGACATAATCAGCCGCTCACCGAGACACACACAAACACACGACAAATCCCGAACAAATAATATTACCCAACCCACGAGCACAAAAATGCTGGCACGGGTTGTGTGCCACAGACATCTTGTCCTCCTTGGAGGAGGCAACAATTACAGTCAGGGCATTCTTGCCTCCGCGCTGGGCACACATTTCTCCTGCACAAACACATTAACAGGTTCTCGAGCTGTGAGCGTTGACAGCTGTTCATTCCATTGCGATCTTCTGTTTCCGTTGTCTTTCAGATTTGGTGTGTGTGGTTTTTTTTTAAAGATCTAGGCACATGGATAACATCAAATAGAAGATACATCACTGAAATAAAGAACAGAGTAGGACAAGAACAGGGTAGGACAAGAACAGGGTAGGACAAGCAAACACTGCATTCTATCAAATAAACGTTTTGTTCAATAAGTCACTGTCCTTGAAAGCAAAAAAACGAGTTCTTCCCTGTTGCATAGAACCGGCTTTAACTTAGAGCTGCCAATCCTGGACAATGAGTAAACAGTGAACAAATGCCCTGGAATGCCCTGGTTGTATAGAAGAATTCATTCATTCATTATGTGCCATGCCGATAAGCGTGGGCGGTCATGTTCTGCCATCTCACTCGATCACCAGAGTCGTGGATCAGCTCCGTGTTTCTGTTTCGACCATGCCACGGGCCAAGCCATCCTGGTAATTAATTCTTGGTCTTCCGCTTGGTCTGTTCCCTTCGATCTTGCCAATTGTCACCAAGTTCTCTAATTCATTTTTTCTCATAACATGCCCAAAAAATGTTGACTGTCTACATCTAATGTCTCTAATCAGTTTACAATCTTCATTTGTTTCTTGAAGGACTTGTTCATTGGTTTTTCTATCTGTCCATGGTATTCTTTGCATTTTCCTCAGCCATCCACAGCCATCAGATATTTTTCAGCTTGTCTGCCCATTGTCCGCACCTCACATCCATATAAAAGTACAGGTTCTATGTAGCACTTCAACACTCTTTTTCTCGTTTCAATTGATATCTTTTTATTAGTCAGTATGTATAGAAGAATACTGAAAATTAATTGGACAGCCAAAAAGAGCAACCAGGACGTTTCAAGGGAAGCTAAGTCGCAAAGACATCTTATTATAAACATCAGAAACGGGCAGTCATCGTGTTTTGGCCACGTTATGAGAAGACGCAAACTGGAACATGTTGTGACAATCGGAAAGATTTGCGGAAAGAGAGACAGAGGAAGACATCAGGAAAAAAATTGACAGTCATGTGTTATGGCACGGAAGTGAGTCAGCACATGAACTGATATATGACATCGGAGATAGCAATTTGTGTAGAGGCATGATCGCCCAAGTGAGTCGGCAAGGCACTGGATGATGATGATGATGATGATGATGATGATGATGATGATGATGATGATGATGATGATGATGATGATGATGATGATGATGATGATGATGATGATGACACTCGTATGGGAAAGCCGTGGTCTGTTTGCATGAGAGCTGTGATATGTATGTTTGTATGAGAGCTGTGATATGTCTGTTTGTATGAGATCTGTGATATGTATGTTTGCATGAGAGCTGTGATATGTATGTTTGTATGAGAGCTGTGATATGTCTGTTTGTATGAGAGCTGTGATATGTCTGTTTGCATGAGAGCTGTGATATGTATGTTTGCATGAGAGCTGTGATATGTCTGTATGAGAGCTGTGATATGTCTGTTTGTATGAGAGCTGTGATATGTATGTTTGTATGAGAGCTGTGATATGTCTGTTTGTATGAGAGCTGTGATATGTCTGTATGAGATCTGTGATATGTCTGTTTGCATGAGAGCTGTGATATGTCTGTATGAGAGCTGTGATATGTCTGTTTGTATGAGAGCTGTGATATGTATGTTTGTATGAGAGCTGTGATATGTCTGTTTGTATGAGAGCTGTGATATGTCTGTATGAGAGCTGTGATATGTCTGTTTGCATGAGAGCTGTGATATGTATGTTTGTATGAGAGATGTGATATGTATGTTTGTATGAGAGCTGTGATATGTATGTTTGTATGAGAGCTGTGATATGTCTGTTTGTATGAGATCTGTGATATGTCTGTTTGTATGAGAGCTGTGATATGTCTGTTTGTATGAGAGCTGTGATATGTCTGTTTGTATGAGAGCTGTGATATGTCTGTTTGTATGAGAGCTGTGATATGTCTGTTTGTATGAGAGCTGTGATATGTATGTTTGTATGAGAGCTGTGATATGTCTGTTTGTATGAGATCTGTGATATGTCTGTTTGTATGAGATCTGTGATATGTCTGTTTGTATGAGAGCTGTGATATGTCTGTTTGTATGAGATCTGTGATATGTCTGTTTGCATGAGCTGTGATATGTATGTTTGCATGAGAGCTGTGATATGTATGTATGTATGAGAGCTGTGATATGTCTGTTTGTATGAGAGCTGTGATATGTATGTTTGCATGAGAGCTGTGATATGTATGTTTGCATGAGAGCTGTGATATGTATGTTTGCATGAGATCTGTGATATGTCTGTTTGCATGAGAGCTGTGATATGTATGTTTGCATGAGATCTGTGATATGTCTGTTTGCATGAGAGCTGTGATATGTCTGTTTGTATGAGAGCTGTGATATGTCTGTTTGCATTAGAGCTGTGATATGTCTGTATGAGAGCTGTGATATGTCTGTATGAGAGCTGTGATATGTCTGCTTGTATGAGAGCTGTGATATGTCTGTATGAGAGCTGTGATATGTCTGTTTGTATGAGAACTGTGATATGTCTGTATGAGAACTGTGATATGTCTGTATGAGAACTGTGATATGTCTGTATGAGAGCTGTGATATGTCTGTTTGCATGAGATCTGTGATATGTCTGTTTGCATGAGATCTGTGATATGTCTGTTTGCATGAGAGCTGTGATATGTCTGTATGAGAGCTGTGATATGTCTGTTTGTATGAGAGCTGTGATATGTCTGTATGAGAGCTGTGATATGTCTGTTTGTATGAGAACTGTGCTATGTAGGTATGAGAACTGTGATATGTCTGTATGAGAACTGTGATATGTCTGTATGAGAGCTGTGATATGTCTGTTTGTATGAGAGCTGTGATATGTCTGTTTGCATGAGATCTGTGATATGTCTGTTTGCATGAGATCTGTGATATGTCTGTTTGCATGAGAGCTGTGATATGTCTGTTTGCATGAGAGCTGTGATATGTCTGTTTGCATGAGATCTGTGATATTTCTGTTTGCATGAGAGCTGTGATATGTCTGTTTGCATGAGAGCTGTGATATGTCTGTATGAGAGCTGTGATATGTCTGTATGAGAGCTGTGATATGTCTGTTTGTATGAGAGCTGTGATATGTCTGTATGAGAGCTGTGATATGTCTGTTTGTATGAGAACTGTGATATGTCTGTATGAGAACTGTGATATGTCTGTATGAGAACTGTGATATGTCTGTATGAGAGCTGTGATATGTCTGTTTGCATGAGATCTGTGATATGTCTGTTTGCATGAGATCTGTGATATGTCTGTTTGCATGAGAGCTGTGATATGTCTGTATGAGAGCTGTGATATGTCTGTTTGTATGAGAGCTGTGGTATGTCTGTTTGTATGTCTGTATGAGAACTGTGATATGTCTGTATGAGAACTGTGATATGTCTGTATGAGAGCTGTGATATTTCTGTTTGCATGAGATCTGTGATATGTCTGTTTGCATGAGATCTGTGATATGTCTGTTTGCATGAGAGCTGTGATATGTCTGTATGAGAGCTGTGATATGTCTGTTTGTATGAGAGCTGTGATATGTCTGTATGAGAGCTGTGATATGTCTGTTTGTATGAGAACTGTGATATGTCTGTATGAGAACTGTGATATGTCTGTATGAGAACTGTGATATGTCTGTATGAGAGCTGTGATATGTCTGTTTGTATGAGAGCTGTGATATGTCTGTATGAGAGCTGTGATATGTCTGTTTGTATGAGAGCTGTGATATGTCTGTATGAGAGCTGTGATATGTCTGTATGAGAGCTGTGATATGTCTGTTTGTATGAGAACTGTGATATGTCTGTATGAGAACTGTGATATGTCTGTATGAGAACTGTGATATGTCTGTATGAGAGCTGTGATATGTCTGTTTGCATGAGAGCTGTGATATGTATGTTTGCATGAGAGCTGTGATATGTCTGTATGAGAGCTGTGATATGTCTGTATGAGAGCTGTGATATGTCTGTTTGCATGAGCTGTGATATGCGTGACTTGTTAACTTAAATGATGACTTCTCGTTCAGAAAGCAATGGCAAACTACTGAACGTAGCATTGCTTATTAAATCACAAACAGTCAACGGGTTTTTGAGGTTTTTGCAACGTCCTGCAAGCAATTAAACATATTGTGTCCTCTACTCCCTACTTCTTAACATCTACTTCTATGAGTGCAAATCAATATAGGCGTATTTATTCTCAATATGTCATGGTCTTAGCGATTTCTCAACAATTATTATTTACGAGGGGGCCTTCGTATGAGAAGTATGATCACAGAATATGACAGAATATGCAGAGAAATGGAAATCAGATGCCAAAATGCAAGTATGCGTATATAGAGAGTATTTTGAATGACTGTGCAGTGTTTGAAAATATTGCCGATAAAGGTTTTGTAGTCACCCTCTGTAAAATTAATGCAACATAATAAGTAAATACAAAGCTTGGACTGGCAATATTTGCAAACACTGCACAGTCATTAAAAACACACCCTGTATATCAACTATCACCCATACTGAAACATTCAAATATACATATGTGCTCAAAACGACAGATAATAAATAACATATTCACACCAACCCTGTGATACCAATGTCAAACTTGGACATTATCAAAATTACACCACGATCTCAAGTCTGAGAATGGAGGTGGATGATGTAACTGTAGCTTTCCACTGGTTGTAAAAAGAGACCGTATACGCATAATGTGATTGTGACTGATTCACAAAGCATGCTGACAAGGGAGAAGACTGGCATGCTTCTTGCACAATGACATGCATCGATTCAGAGTTCGCGGTTCGTAAATATTCGCTAGATATTTTCTGTGGGACACTCTGATGTAGTTGGAAATGAACAGGAAGACAGATTGGTTGGTGCTGCATTATTAAGGAGTGATTTGATGCATGATAAGACAGATGTGATGAAGGCCTTCTGGGAGAGCGTGATTAATGCAGAAAAACAGATAGACTATCATGGTCTAGAAAGAATGCCCCAACAAAAGGTGGTCCGAGGATCTGGTCGACAGTCATCAGAGGTAAAGCAAGACGAACATATACGCAGATTACAACGGGCACCATTAGTATTGGAACTTTACACTGGCTATTACAGATGAGGACTTTGCGGTTATGGGAATGCCCCGTGTGCAATTATGTTGGTTCTAGACACGACAGAACTCAGTTCATCACTTGGGCAAAATCAACATGTGCGAGTTGAGATGCTTGAGTAGAGCTGCCAACTTAACTATCGGAGACCGAGTAAGAAATTATATTATAAGACTTACAGTGGAATCAACACTCTTTTGCCACATAATTTAAATTGCAGAAGATGAAATGGTTTGACCATCTTGTGAGAATGCAGCACTATCAACTACCAACACTGGCCCTTCATCAAAGAACATCTACTTCGAGAGCAAGAGGAAGCCAGAGAAGAAAATGGATTAATGACACCAAAGACATTGTACAGTCACACGCAATGATACTATCCAGTGCCATCTATCGGGTGCTGGAGCGCCAACTAGTCCATATGACGGTAAACGTGGGAGAAAATGATGATGATGATGAAAATAAAGAAAGCATCCACACATCTATGTAATGGGATGATGGGAAGTTTCACAGCAAACCAAAGAACTGGAGTACAGTAGGTTATGGATAATGATTATATAGAGAACGATATTGATAGCGATGATAGTGATGGGTGGTTTATAAGCCTGCATGTGGGCATTACTTACAAACTTGTATATGATACGAGGAGTGGTGATGGTGATGGTGTTGATAGTGATGATGGTTATGATGATGATTATGATGATGATGATGTCAATGATGATGATAATATGGTGCTGCTGCTGCTGCTGCTGCTGCTGCTGCTGCTGATGATGATGATGATGATGATGATGATGATGATGATGATGATGATGATGATGATGATGATGATGACATTGTTCTTTATAATAACTGAGTGACATGGTCGTTGTCTAGGTTTCAATGTTCCTTGTATGTCACTATGGAGTGTAAGTAGAGCTAGCCACCTGTCTCACAATGCAACTCACCCCAGTAGTACACATCCATCAGTCAGTGAACAAGATTGCTTTGGCGCACATAATCCTTTAATACAGAAAGAACACGGACAAACGGAACATAATTCTATATCCAGAAACAATATAATCCATAGAATATATATATCCTCCTCACAACTTAACACGCACACATCACTGCCTTCTCAAGGCCTGCTTAATCTCAAATTCACAGGACAGTTATCCAGCTCCTATCCACGGCTGGACCTCACACAATACAACCCACACACTGGGTCTAACCTCCAATAACTATCCAACCCACTTTGGGTTCAGGCCTCCATTAACTATCCAACCCACTTTGGGTTCAGGCCTCCATTAACTATCCAACCCACTTTGGGTTCAGGCCTCCATTATCTATCCAACCCCCACTGGGTTTTAGGCCTGCATTCACAACTCGGAGCACAACACACCACAGGACGGAGCTCTCTCTCCGCTCCTATCCTTCGACTCCCGAACAGCTCGGAGTCTAGACATCCCCTGTCCACACGATCCGACCCGCAGCCGGTCTCAGCTCCAACTCCCCTGTCAATGTTTTCCACTCTCTTTTATGTCCCCTAACTTCACACGACACTAAACTGTCTCTCACCCCGTCCACCCTGGGGTTCTGCACCCACCCTCACCATTATTTCTCAGGGTTGGTTGTTTTTCTCGTAGCCCGGTCACTCACCTCACTGTCTCCAACTTTCGTCTATTCTTTCTCATGCCCGGTCACTTGTTTATGTACTAGCAAGGTCATTCTCCTTAATGTCAGTGAACCCAGGCATATGTCAATGATGATGATCTCAATGATGATGATAATATGGTGCTGCTGCTGCTGCTGCTGCTGCTGTTGCTGATGATGATGATGATGATGATGATGATGATGATGATGATGATGATGATGATGATGATGATGATGATGATGATGATGATGATGATGATGATGATGATGATGATGATGATGATGATGATGTCGACGATGGTGATGAAGAATGTGACGCATTTTTGAGAAGAATCGATATAAGCAGGTACGTATGCATGGCATGATGTGATGATGATGGTGGTAATGATTGTGATGGTGGTGATAACGATGATGAAAAAATGATAAGGACAACGACAACGATGATAATGATGAGGATGATAGTTATGACGATAATAAAGATGACGACGACGACGATGATGATATATGTTTGAAAACCCTTAACCCGAGCCTCACCTACAGACATGCACACGTCGTGACGCTACGATTGACCCAATGACAACAACTGCTGCTTTCCCAGGCCCCAGGGCACGCACTCTAGACTGAAGCAATGCCCGTCAACATCAGATCCACACATGAACTCATGCCTTCCCATCGAGGAAGTTCCCACAGCCGGAACACACAGTCAAACATGGCGTTTGAAAACACTTTCCTAATGTGGCAATGTGCAAGGGAATCAATACAAGCCCGTTGCACTCCTGACACGCATGTGCTTGTTCTTGTGAAGATCATCATCATCATCTACTTTTGCCGTCAAGCGTGGTGGGGAGGAATAATTGATGCTCCAGAGTCCTGTGGGTGGCATTGGATAGTGTCATTCCATGTGATTTTACAATGGATTTGAAGAGTTCAATCTATTTTCTTCTCGAGCATCCTCTTACTCTCGTATAAGATGTTCTTTGATTTATTATATATTCAAATTGTAACTGCTGTATAAACCACTGAGCGAAAAAATCAACAATCAGCTGAAAGATGCTGATGTTGACAGCGATGTCCTGTAAAGGATATGCGTATTAAATTCAGCTTCTTTATATGATTTTGTAGTCTGCCCGCGTCGCTGTAGAGCAGACACTGGTCGTCTGTAAATAGAAGCTCATTTATTGTAGGGTAGATTTGTTGTTTTGTCTGAAGTAACGAGTTCAACATTTTTTGAGTCGGTTCTGCCAAGGCTTGCATCTTTGGATATTGTCTATGTAGATATTAAATAGCAGGGGAGAGAGCACACATCCCTGTCTCAATCCTGCATTGACTTTGAACATATCTGATATTCCTTCTTGTGTTCTTACTGCACTTTGGCTCGAGTGGTACATGGCTATGATGTTTTCTAGCTATTGTTATCGTATCCCCTAGTCTTCAAGAATGGTGTTGTGAAGATAACCAGCGTTAATCTGGTATTCGAACCTGTACTTTCTAAATCTTAGGCGGAAACAATAATAGCTTAGACACAAATGCTTATGTGTGGGAATTATGGGCCCAGAATAAAGAGAGTAGAACGACATCTGCAGACACCAATTATGTGGTATCTTTGAAGAATGCTACGAGCGGCCTTTGAGTGCTCTCCAAGACCAATAGTTAAGTTGTTGTTGTTGTTGTTGTTGTTGTTGTTGTTGTTATTGTTGTTGTTGTTGTCGTTGTTGATGTTGTTGTTGTTGTTGTTGTTGCTCTTCTTCTTCTTCTTCTTCTTCTTCTTCTTCTTCTTCTTCTTCTTCTTCTTCTTCTTCTTCTTCTTCTTCTTCTTCTTCTTCTTCTTCTCATTCTCCTCCTCCTCCTCCCTCCTCCTCCTGCCCTATTCCCCCACTGGGACATAGCCCCTTACCCAACCCACTCCAAGTCCCCCCCCCCCCCGTATCGTTATCTGTCCATGGCCTCCCCATATTGATCATTTCTGTGTCTACTTCTCTTCTCCACGAGTTGTTTGCCGTTCCTCTAATTCTCCACGAGTTGTTTGCCCTTCCTCTAATTCTCCACGAGTTGTTTGCCCTTCCTCTAATTCTCCACAAGTTGTTTGCTCTTCCCTAATTCTCCACGAGTTGTTTGCTCTTCCCCTAATTATCCACGAGTTGTTTGCCCTTCCACTAATTCTCCACGAGTTGTTTGCCCTTCCTCTAATTTTTCTGCCTTGTAGATTTCAGACTACGGTTGTTCTAGTGATATTATCCTCGGGTTGTGTTATTATTATGATGTTAGTGATGATGATGATGACGATGATAATGATGATAATGATGGCAATGTTAATGGTAATGATGATAATAATAATGAGGATGATTGTCTGAGACAATCATCATTATGTAGGACCATGACAATGATAATAGTGATGATGATATTTATGATAATAATGATGATAGTTATGATAATGATGATGCTGTTGATAATGATGATAATGATGATGCTGATGATGACGATAATGATGATGATGATGATGATGATGATGATGATGATGATGATGATGATGATGATGATGATGATGATGATGATGATGATGATGATGATGATGATGATGTTAATGATGATGATGCTAATCATTACAATGATGAAGACATTGATCATGGTGATGGTGACAATGAGGATAATGATGACGGCGAAGATGATGACTAGAACCAAAACACACACACACACGATGTCACTTTAGGTATCCTAAAGCTGCAGCACAAGAGACAAGACATCCCCAGCCAAGATTTGAAGATAAACCAGAGGGTAGCCTCGAACCACCCAACAGACAAGGGCAGGTAACACAACAAACAAGAACAGGTCACCCAATAGACAAGAACAGTTCACCCAACAGACAAGAACAGTTCACCCAACAGACAAGGGCAGGTAACACAACAAACAAGAACAGTTCACCCAACAGACAAGGGCGGGTAACACAACAAACAAGAACAGTTCACCCAACAGACAAGAACAGGTAACACAACAAACAAGAACAGTTCACCCAACAGACAAGAACAGGTAACACAACAAACAAGAACAGTTCACCCAACAGACAAGGGCAGGTAACACAACAAACAAGAACAGTTCACCCAACAGACAAGAACAGGTAACACAACAAACAAGAACAGTTCAACCAACAGACAAGAACAGGGTAACACAACAAACAAGGAACAGTTCACCCAACAGACAAGGAACAGTAAACACTACAGAACAAGAACAGTTCACCCAACAGACAAGGGCAGGTAACCAACAAAAAGAACAGTTACCCAACAGACAAGGCAGGTAACACAACAAACTAAGAACAGTTCACCCAACAGACAAGAACAGGTAACACAACAAACAAGAACCAGTTCACCCAACAGACAAGGGCAGGTAACACAACAAACAAGAACAGTTCACCAACAGACAAGGGAGGGATAACACAACAAACAAGAACAGTTCACCCCAACAGACAAGAAAAGGTAACACAACAACAAGAACAGTCTCACCCAACAGACAAGAACAGGTAACACACAAACAAGAACAGTTCACCCCAACAGACAAGGGCAGGAACACAACAAACAAGAAACCAGTTCACCCAACAGACAAGAACAGGTAACACAACAAACAAGAACAGTTCACCCCAACAGACAAGAACAGGTACACACAACAAACAAGAACAGTTCACCCAACAGACAAGAACAGGTAACATTTACAAAAGTTCACCTAACAGGACAAGGGCAGTAACACAACAAACAAGAACAGTTCACCCAACAGACAAGGGCAGGTAACACAACAAACAAGAACAGTTCACCCAACAGACAAGGGCAGGTAACACAACAAACAAGAACAGTTCACCCAACAGACAAGGGCAGGTAACACAACAAACAAGAACAGTTCACCCAACAGACAAGAACAGGTAACACAACAAACAAGAACAGGTCACCCAATAGACAAGAACAGTTCACCCAACAGACAAGAACAGGTAACACTACAGACAAGAACAGTTCACCCAACAGACAAGGGCAGGTAACACTACAGACAAGAACAGTTCACCCAACAGACAAGAACAGGTAACACAACAAACAAGAACAGTTCACCCAATAGACAAGGGCAGGTAACACAACAAACAAGAACAGTTCACCCAACAGACAAGGGCAGGTAACACAACAAACAAGAACAGTTCACCCAACAGACAAGGGCAGGTAACACAACAAACAAGAACAGTTCACCCAACAGACAAGAACAGGTAACACAACAAACAAGAACAGTTCACCCAACAGACAAGAACAGTTCACCCAACAGACAAGAACAGGTAACACTACAGACAAGAACAGATCACCCAACAGACAAGGGCAGGTAACACAACAAACGAGAACAGGTCACCCAACAGACAAGAACAGGTCACCCAACAGACAAACAAACAAACCAAACAAACAAACAAACTTTATTTTCGAAGGGTAACAAATTGGGCACGCAGGCCCGTCTTACATTCGGCCCTTCCAATCACTAATCTTTCGTTCATCAGTGCATAATGCATACACATAGAAAATGAACATTGTCAAATGCATGTTGTAAGCATAAACAATGCATGTTACCGTGTTATGAGACAAATCCCCCGTCTACTCACCCATCTCCTATCCATCCGCGTGTCCCCCACACAAACATCCACCACCCAACCACACACATACCCACAGGCACATACATGACCCCATCCATCCATCCACCACCCAACCACACACATACCCACAGGCACATACATAACCCCATCCATCCACGCATCCCCCAACCAACACATCCCAAACACACCCCCACATACATCATCTCCCTACCCACACACACACATCTCCCACCCACCACACCCCCACCCACCCACACACCCAGGCACACATGCATGCAACCACCCATCCATATCCACCCACACGCACACATCTTCCACCCATCTCATAACCTACCAACACCCACCCACCCACATATTCTCCACCACCCACCCACACACCCCAAACACTCAGCCAAACACACATCCCCAACCACATTTCCAACACCCACACACACACACATTCCCGCCAACTCACATATCCTGCACTTACCCACACACAAAACCCGATCCCACCCTCACATTCCCCACCACACAATCTCCCCCACCCACACATCCCGCACCCATCTCTAACGGACAAGAACACATCACCCAACAGACAAGAGCAGGTCACCCAACAGACAAGAACAGGTTAGCCAACAGACAAGAACTACATTGAGCACTCTGAGAATCCACTTCCCTTTTCTATTAGGACTCTGTCTACATAAATGAGTGAAACTCCCTGGTTCCCGTGAAACAGAGATAATCTGAAGCAATGTGCGCGGAAAAATTCGTAGTTCCAATAAATGCATTTCCAAGAGAATTTGTGAATGATGTATTCTCTTCACTTCAGTCAGAATTATCTCGGGGTTATTTTCCGAATTCAGAATTTGATTCGGACATAGCATCCGGGCCAGTTTAGTGAAGCGATCATTGCGAAGGACGAGTCTCCGAAGATACTCCACGCGTCGCCTTGCAATAAGGACGTCGATCTACAGCGACACCCTATCGGTGTCCTTCCGCTAGATGGAAAGAGTCCCCTTGTTGTGTATGCCGACGAGGATATTGTTCACCTCAAGTCAGCTAGTCCTTAGTTCGAGTGACTCAAAAGGCCACCTGAAGCTGAGGGTACGTATCATGACCGGGGAAGAAAACCAACAGCCAGAGAAAAGGCTACACACAGAACGCCGGTCTAGTAACGCAGGGAGGACTTCTACAACCATCAGGGGATATCCTCTCCAAAGACCCAAATCTATCCCACCACAACGACAATCCGCTCAAGGCCCTGATCTGACTTCATGATGATATGGCTTACACGGTTGGTCTCATCCTAAAGCACCCTCCACCGTTGTGGTTTTTCTGCAGTTATTAGAGACGAATTCTCTAATAAAAATGTATATTATTTTCCTATCTCAACTTTGGGGTTTTAGTCTTGTTGAAGTTGAGTCCGTTATACATACATTGGTACCTTGCCGTCTTGACAGACGATAGTTTGTGCTTCTAAAAGGCATCATAACTTTTAACTATGGCGGTAGTGAATGTGACTGGTAAGGCCAATTCGCGCTGTAAATGTTCGTTCACAGTGGGTGCATGTGAACACGTGGTTATTTTCACCATCATGGACCATCTTACGTCTCAAACGCTCGGTGTGTGACTTATCTGCAATAATTTTCTCCTTTGTCTTTATTCCATTACTGATGTTTGCCCTCCATGCAACACGTTCAGCGGCGACTTGCTCCCAATGTGCATTATCAATGCCTGTATCAATCATGTCCCACTTACACACATCTTTGTATCGTAGTAGAGGCCGACCCTGAGATCTCTTACCCATCTGTAATTCACCAAAAAAGATGTCCTTTGGTATTCTACCATCATCCATCCTCCTAAGATGTCCTATCCATCTAAGTCTACGAAGACTGAGCATGGAATAAACCGTCACATAACCTGATCTTTCCAATACTTCAGTATTTGTGATTTTGTCTTGCCACTTAATACCAAGAATTCTTCGCTGACCCCACATATGAAAGCCGTTTAAATGTTTCTCTTGGCGGGAGTAAGTTGTCCAGGTTTCACTGCCATAAAGAAGAGTACTAAGGACACAGGCTTGATAGACAAGGACTTTTGTTTTAGCAGTAAGCTTCCTGTACTCTATAGATAGTAACCTTAATCTGTAGTCTGTCGTCCGGGGTCTTCAGCTGAGCGACACTAAAATTAGAGACAGGCAGAATTTATAATAAAGTGAACATAAATTATAACAGGGAATGGGGATTCCCGCACCCATCCTATTACAACAGGTCACTCAAGAGACAAGAACAGGTCACCCAAAAGACAAGAACAGGTCACCCAAGAAAAGACATCAGGGCAGCTAACACAATTTGAGCTTTGTAGCTTGTCAAGTAAAGTTGTCAGTCCGCCAGTCAGATCAAAGAGCTCGGCAAGTGACCTCATTAAAGCCTGGTTTGCCGTAATTAGGATATATTTGGAACAACAATGGCTGGTATGCAGCAGTTTACGACGTACACTTGAGAAAGCTGTGTTGGCGGGGGAGGGGGGAGTTGTAAACTGGAGGTTGCGCATAAGCAATGTTGCAAGGAAGGGAAGGGCAGATAGACATACTTACAGGCAAACAGAAAGACACGCCTTTGAACAAAGATATGCACACATATATGCACTGATTTTTTTTTTAAAATCTGTATTCAACACACAAAAAGCTTCTTTTCGAGGACTTTCACTTTGCTCCTCACTAAAGTCGCCAAAATTCTCGGGAAAGAAATGTAAATGGTTGTGGAGGAAGTGAAATTGAATGCTCTGTTGCATCCAAGCTTACACATACTCGACAGCGTGTTTTCAACTAATTCATAATAAGTATCTGCTTTACAGTTCCCCAGAAAGTTTTGCACAACTAAAACAAATAATGACCAGGCTGTGAACTCTATTATGTTCATCAAATCAATACAATTTGGGTCGTTTATTAACTTTCTAATTTGAGGCCCATCAAAAATTGCAGCTTGAAGTTTTTCTATGCTCAATTCCGAAAACTTTCTGCTTAATAATTAAAACAGGTACTATCTTTGTTCGGTGCCTTAAAAAATTGCTTCGTCAAGCTAAGCTTTATATGTAATAGTGGCAGTGGAACACTGTTTCGATCAATGAGAGGCTTCTTGACAACTTTAAATTCATCCCTCAACGGCCACTATTTTTTTTTACAGTGCGCATCTTTTGCCCTGCTATTCCACAAACATATAATGCGTCAGTACTTGGTGAATCCCCTTTGTTGTCAAGCATGAAGATCATCATTTAAGGATCTACACAAACAGTCCAGTTATGTTCTAAATACTTCAATTTATCCAGAAATGTGCTTATTGTAACATACTCCTCCTTCATTGTAGTAGAATGGGCAATTGGAATTAAGCCATATTTGTTACCAATGTGTAAGAGAAAACCTTTCAAACTTCTTGTAGAGCTGTCAATAAACAGTCACCACCCATCTGGTGTACAACTTACACCCATTTCGTTGACAAGACCTCCTACATTAGTACAAAACACAAGGTTTTTTCTTTACAAAAGTATGGAAGAAAACCTTGCTCTCTGTTGCGATTAAATGTAATCTTTGTTTCAACAGTCAGTAATTTGTGTTTTTTTTTTTTTGTTTTTTTTTTTTTTTTCAATCTTGAAGCCAAAAGTTCTGAATATTCCTTGGAGAGATATAGATCTCGGATTAGATCATTCAGTTCAAGCTGGTTGAAACGTTGAGCAGCTAGATAATCATCTTCGAAATCACTATCACTGTCACTTGCCGTTCCCATGGCACAGTTGTTTCATCTTCTAGCAGTGAATCCGAAATATGACAAAACGTTGGACTTTGCACGTCATTTCTGTGTGGAAGAGGTCGTCTAGAGGTCGAATTAAAATCGAGATATTTCCATTTTGTTTATTTATGTTTTCCCTCATTAATTCCCTTAATATTGAAAACACAGAAATAATAGTCATCATAGTGATTCTCGGGCTTTCTCCAAACCATGAGAATTCCAAATTAATACACAAATGTCTCTACCTCAATATCTAGAGCTGCTACTGACAAATACAAGTGGTGATATTTGTATTTAGCAAGCCTCAAGTATACAAAATCAGGTGTAATATGTTTGGCACTCAAACAAAATATAAGGATAGACGACGGACACACAGACGGTGACAGACTGACGGGCGCATATATATATATATATATATATATATATATATATATATATATATATATATATATATATATATATATATATATATATATATATATATATATATATACTGATCAGAGAGTTGCTTTTTGCAGATGATGCTGCAGTTACGACCCACTCTGAGGAAGAATTGCAATGTCTACTATCTGCATTCTCCAATGCTTGTTCTGAATTTGGTTTAACAATTAGCAAAAAGAAGACACAGATTATGTCACAAGGTGCACATGGGGTACCATCAATCTTTATTGACGACGCCGAACTAGAGATAGTAGACCATTTTACATATCTAGGATCAGTGGTAAATGGCAAATTATCCCTAGATCAGGAAATCACATCCGGATTGGTAAGGCAGCAACAACAATGAACAGGTTAAGAAAAAGAGTCTGGGAGAACAGGAAGCTTACTGCCAAAACAAAAGTCCTTGTCTATCAAGCCTGTGTCCTTAGTACTCTTCTCTATGGCAGTGAAACCTGGACAACTTACTCACACCAAGAGAACAATTTAAACAGCTTTCATATGCGGTGTCTGCGAAGAATTCTTGGTATTAAGTGGCAAGACAAAATCACAAATACTGAAGTATTGGAAAGATCAGGTTGTGTGACAGTTTATTCCATGCTCAGTCTTCGTAGACTTAGATGGATAGGACATCTTAGGAGGATGGATGATGGTAGAATACCAAAGGATATCTTTTTTGGTGAATTACAGATGGGTAAGAGATCTCAGGGTCGGCCTCTACTACGATACAAAGATGTGTGTAAGCGGGACATGATTGATACAGGCATTGATAATGCACATTGGGAGCAAGTCGCCGCTGAACGTGTTGCATGGAGGGCAAATATCAGAAATGGAATAAAGTCAAAGGAGAAAATTATTGCAGAAAAGTCACACACCAAGCGTTTGAGACGTAAGATGGTGCATGATGGTGGAAATGACCACGTGTTCACATGCACCCACTGTGAACGGACATTTACAGCGCAAATTGGCCTTATCAGTCACACTCGCTACCGCCATAGTTAAAAGTTATTATGCCTTTTTAGAGCACAAACTATCGTCTGTCAAGACGGCAAGGTGCCAATGAATGAATATATATATATATATATATATATATATATATATATATATATATATATATATATATATATATATATATATATATATATATATATATATATATCCATCATGTGCCATGCCGGTAAGCGTGGGCGGTCATATTCGGCCATCTCACTTGATCACCAGACAGACAGACAGACAGACAGACAGACAGACAGACAGACAGACAGACAGACAGACAGACAGACAGACAGACAGACAGACAGACAGACAGACAGACAGACAGACAGACAGACAGACAGACAGACAGACAGACAGACAGACAGACAGACAGACAGACAGACAGACAGACAGACAGACAGACAGACAGACAGACAGACAGACAGACAGACAGACAGACAGACTGAACTTTGACAGACAGACAGACAGACAGACAGACAGACAGACAGACAGACAGACAGACAGACAGACAGACAGACAGACAGACAGACAGACAGACAGACAGACAGACAGACAGACAGACAGATAGATAGATAGATAGATAGATAGATAGATAGATAGATAGATAGATAGATAGATAGATAGATAGATAGATACTTACACACACATGCAATTATATATTGCTATCATGACCTCTATTATTTCCCTCTTTTCCGTCTTCAATTTATACCCCCCTCCTCTCTGATCTCTCTTTCTCTCTCTCTCTATCTCTCTCTCTCTCTCTCTCTCTCTCTCTCTCTCGCTCTCTCTCTCCTCTCTCTCCCTCTCTCTCTCTCCCCCTCTCTCTCTCTCCCCCCTCTCTCTCTCTCCCCCTCTCTCTCTCTCTCTCTCTCTCTCTCTCCCCCTCTCTCTCTCTCCCTCTCTCTCTCTCCCCCTCTCTCTCTATCTCCCCCCTCTCTCTCTCTCTCTCTCTCTCTCTCTCTCTCTCTCTCTCTCTCTCTCTCTCTCTCTCTCTCTCTCTCTCTCAAGATGTTTTGCTTGGCTTACTGTACTACCTTCATATTTTGTCACGTTTATACATTGTCGCGTTCATATATTGTCACGTGCATATATTGTCACGCCTGTGAGTACATTGCACGTTCTGTATAGCTAGTTATTCTTGTTTCAAGCTCTTTGTTGACAAAGTCTTTGGTCAAAACGTCAGTTGTATCTGCTTCACTTCTTTTTGTCCACTTTACACGTCACATTTCGCGTTCATTAGTATAAAAGGGATCGTGATCCATTAACACAAATCAACGAACGTGACAAGTGAATGTTTTGATTGAGAATGATGTATTACAAATACAACCACACCCAGCGACGCAGACCTCGACGTAGCCTCGAGTGTCAACCTAGCGAAGTTTGCTCGTTTTTTCTGTGTAAATTCCCGAGTTGCAACAACGCCCAGAGCTGCACGAGGCCTAAGTTCGGGAGAAATAACTCAAGTTAACTGCGAAAGTTCAGATTGGTTGTTAAGACAACTGCACGTCAGTGTACATTTGTATACGGAAGTGAGCTTTTATGATTAGCCGGTATAGTAGATGCGATTGTTGCACACGGTGAAGAACTAGGGTTAGAATTACATTGTAAGAAGACACAGATTATGGTCGTCACTAGGAAGACGGAACTATCACAATGTAATATACAAGTAAATGGGAATATACTTCAACAAGTCAATCAGTACAATTATCCCGGAACAGTCATACCATCTGATGGGAGATGCCCTAAAGAGAATAAAACAAGAATAGCCATGGCCAATGTAGAATTTTGCAAGCTCAAAAACATAATGACCAATAAAATAGTGTCCTTTGCAATGAGAAAAAGAGTGTTGAGGTGTTACATAGAACATGTACTTTTGTATGAATGGGAAGTAGGACAATGAGCAGATAAGCTGAAAAAACATCTGATGGCTGTGGAAATATAGTTTCTGAAGAAAATGCAAAGAATACCATGGACAGACAGAAAAACCAATGACCATATCCTACAAAACACAAATGAAGATCGTGAACTGATTAGCGAAATTAATACGTAGACAGTCAAACATTCTTGGACACATTGTGAGAACAAATAAATTGGAGAACTTGGTAACAACTGGCAAAATCGAGGAGAAGAGAACAAGGGGATGCAGAGAGTAAACACCTGGATGGCTTGACCACATGGCATGGCCGAGACAAGAACACTGAGCTGATCCACGACTCTGGTGATCTAGTGAAATGGCGAATGACTACTGCCCACACTTACGGGTATGGTAAATAATGAATGAATATATTGTTTGGGAAGGCAGAGAGATGTTTTACTGAGATAGTATTTATGTATAACTAAACGTTTGTTAGTGGGTTTGTGATTGGGAGTACGTATATGTGTATGCGTGGGGGTGTGTGTTTGTGTGTTGTTGCGTGGGTGCATAATTGTGAGAGTTTGCGTAAATGATGTATGAATGTATGCAGGATTGTATGCATGTGTTTATGAATGTGTGTGTGTACGTGTGGCTGGCTTCGTGTTGTCTCATAACATGATAATGTGAATTGTTTCTATTCACAACTTTCATTTGACAATGTTTTTTTTAAATTTATTTTCCCATGTGAATATAAAATGCACAATAAATAACTGATGAACGAAAGATGAGTGATTGGATGGGCCTATTATAAGACCCTTTGAAAATAAAAACCGTTACTTCGTATTCAAGAATTAACATTAGTGAGATGTCGAGAGTTTGGCGAGGCAATATTCTTTTTTTTTTCGTTTGCCCACTTAGAGCTCAAATGTAGTCTATATACATGCCTCTATTTCTAATGCACAGGGCTGATTAGTGTATGTGTGTGTGTGTGTGTTTGTGTGTGTGTGTGTGCGTGCGTGCGTGCGTGCGTCCGTGCGTGCGTGCGTGCGTGCGCGCGTGTGTGTGTGTGTGTATGTGTGTGTGTGTGTGGGATTAGTTTTCCCTATTATCAGTGTTCCTCGCCAACAGGCGAACCCATTCCGACTTCAGAGGTAATGGTAACTTACGTCCCCAAGTCAAGGACGAGAACTCCACCTGACGGTTGTAAGGGTTGATCCCATTACCTTGGCAACAGCGCACCGGATGTTTAAGAACGAACGTTCTCATCCACACGGCCACACTAAACTCTGTCAGAACTATATAATGTTCTTTCGTATACCGGTTCTGTGACGAAAGAGTTACGGACGCAATTCGTAATCCTGCACACCACGTTCGCAACACAGCTGCGGGTGATTCGGAAGCAGACCGCCTTGTGTTGGTTTTCATACAATTGTATTAGAGCTGGTCGTACAGAAAGCAATGGCAAACTACTGAACGTAAACTTGCCCAGAAATCACAAACACCCACAAAATGCTGCGGTTGACTGCGACGTCCTGTAAAGGATATTCAACTGACTTAAACTCTTTCCTATGAATATTGTTTATGCAAGGATAAAAATCTTTAAGGCGGGTTTGTAATGCCGAGGAGTAGGTCTTAAGATCTCGATCCGGTAAATTTGTTAGGGAGAACAAAACCTTCCCGAGGGTAGATTGAGGCTGATAACTTAAATTACGTTGTGTAGAGGATGCCAGGCTTATCGTTTAAAGCTTGCCGAAGAGGCTTTAGAAATGTGGATGCATGAATAAGTAGGAAGAATATCCCGGCACGAGAAGGACAAGCCAAGAAGTATGAATAAAACTTGGATTGAAGTGAATCATGTGAGCGACGTTTTTCTTCCTCTTTCTCGCTCTCTCTTTATACAGCTTCCGCTTTCACTTCCTCTTCTTCTTCTACTTCTTCTTAACAATAATCTCAAACGACTAGTATAATAGACATTCCAATATGCATGTTGCGTTACATCTTTCTTTGGTATCTATAATGTCCATGTTAAAAATTGCCTTGGTGAATCATGTATTATTGATTAATTCCCATGCAAATTAAATGCATATTGTTCTGTTATTGTCTAAGATGAGCTTCATGACAGACAGACAGTCATAATAATAATAACAACAAAACCCTTGTATAACAGCCAGTCCCCTTTTGGTAGGCCAGTATATTCCACATGGCTAATAATAACAAGTGTCAGACCATTATCTAATTTTACTGTGTCGTGTAGTTTTGATGTTCGCATTTTTGCCCATGCCTTTATAATGCATATCTTTTATATTGTTGCTGTTCTCTGTTAGCCTTGAATGATGTGTGAATGAAATAATGTATGAAAGAGAGTGATAGAAGGGCAGAATGTTAGACGGGCCTGCGTGCCCAATTCTTAACCCTTTGAAAATAAAGTTTGTTCGTTCGTTCGTTCGTTCGTTCCCTCTTTGTTGGAACCACACTTACATCTACAGCCCATCATCGTTAAACATGTTGTATCGTCTACACCGTGTCTTCACACAGTGATCGTACACGGATCGTACTGAGGATGTCTCCCTTGTCGTTCCAACCACCTTCGTTCTTAAAGCTACAAGATAACCTCTTCCTCTGCTGGTTTCACGGCATGTAACGGACAGTATACTTATGTAAGTCTTTGTAAGAGAAATCTGTGTTTAGCATCATGTTCTTCTTCATTTTCCATTTGGAATTTTACGGAACATGGATGGACAATCAGGCATCATGACTGCCCTGGTGACTCGAGTATTCTCTGGCCACCTCTACTCTGCAGTGATCCCCGCCACTTCCAAAGTCTTACTTGAGGCTGTGCACCTGTAGGCTCCATTGTGCTCATCAACGATCTTCCTCTGCGTCCTCCTCGTTGAGAATCCCCAAACAGAATACCAAAGATGACACAGCGTCATTGTATCCTGCGTGATCTCATGGGAAGGAAAGTAAAGAGGGGACGGTCATGAGTTGCACAGATAGAAGATACAACAGGACCTGATACCCCAGTCAGTCACATACACAGGGGGCAGGAAGGGATATTCAGCGGCAGACACAAGAATACTCCTTCTTCTTCTTCTTCTTCTTCTTCTTCAGCATTCCGAGCCATCGAGGTTCTTTGATGCAGATACAAGCCGTCTCCATTCGTCTCTCTGGTGGACCTTCTCTTGCCAGTCGTTGATTCCAAGTGCTTGTAGGTCTGTACATGTATTATCTCTCCTCCGTATTCTTGGTCTACCTCTGGGTCTACGGTCATTTATTTCTTGAGTGTAAGCGAGTTTTGTTTCCCTATTATCTTCCATTCTTTCTTTATGCCCCAGCCATTGCGGTCTATTAGCCTTCATGATACCAGTGTGGGATTTCTGGCTTAGCAATAAATCTTATGAGATTCAAGGCTTTGCTAACAGAAATGGAATGGACACCTTATATGACTCACTAAAATCTGTCCATGGTCTTACATCACCTGGCATAGTTCTTATTGTAGATGTGGGAATATTGGTCACCGACAAGAAAGAAATCCTACCAACACTGGGCAGAGTATTTTAGAAACATCTTAAATGCAACCTCTTCCATCAATGACGAAATCATCAACTTCCTTCCCCGAAGTCCCCACTAATGGTACTCATGCTGACTTACCAACAATAGCGGAAGTTGGAAAACTAGAACATTATATACAACATTAGTAAAGAGAAAAACAGGTTTCTTAGGTCATGTGATGAGTCGAGATGCATGAAAGTACGTGGTAACGATTGGGAAGATCTATCGGTAAAGAGGCAGGGGCAGACCAATACAAATAATACTGGATTGGCTATAGAGTAGAAAAATATCATCACCAGAGTTGATCCAGAACATTAAGAACCTTGATCTGTGGAGAGACATAAACGCTTACGCCAGCTGGTGGGACACGCTATGGTGATGTGTTCGGTATAGGTGAGTTGACTTGAGCTAAGAACCGACATCACTGCACTCAGGACATTCTCATATGCCCTCCATCCTCTCGTTCAACAGCCAGCGAAGAGCCACACTACTAATCGTTCCCACCGCTATCTGATTGAAAGTCCTCCTGGTCTTCATTCTCAGTTTTGAGATTCTTCCAGAACCCCCGCCGATCTCCCGAAATCTCATTCTTTCCACATACGGTTCTCAGTCTGTTCCCCCACCTTCTCCATCTGGTCCCACAAGCGCACGACCACCTTATCCATAGGTAATCTACCACCAACAGGTGCATTCCCTGCTAGCCTTTCAGCCTGTTCATTCCCTCGCACAATTCACACAATCTGTGACCTCTGAGGCAAAATGAAACAATCACAAAACAACCCTTTCTCCACCTTTCTAAGTGTACTCCTTGAGTCCGTAATAAATGCAATGTGTGTTACAGTGGTTTATTCTAACAAGTTCGGTGTATCTCCCTGGCACAGATATGTCTACTTATGCCCCTTCTTTTCAACTTCCGCCGGTTAACGTATGCAAATATCCTACTCCAGTTGTATTTCCCCCCCCCCCCCCCCCCCCCCCCCCCACATAGCTCTGCTCGTAAACCCGAAATTGTATGCAAAACTCGCATAAAATGTAACACATTTCTCGTACAGAGTATAAATCAAATGTCATTGTCTAGAAAAGAATAAATATTATTCCGTCTTCTGTTTTCACTCTTTATTCCCCCGTTGGGGTAAGGGATCTAAACCATTTCACCATTGACTCTCCTATCCATAGCTCTGTCCAAATTTGAAACCGATTTTTACGCTCATCGAACCCAACGAAAACCAGCGTGCGGCAGGCGAGCTTTTATTCTTCTTCTTCTTCGTCTTCTTCTTCTTCTTCTTCTTCTTCTTCTTCTTCTTCTTCTTCTTCTTCTTCTTGCTTTTTCTTCATAACATCTTCCGTATTCTTCCTCCTGCTCCACCTTGTGTATGATCTCTTCCCTATTCCACTTCACCTTCACCATAATCTCTTCCTCATTCCTCTTCCTCCATCTTATTCTTCATAATGTCTTCACCATTCTTCCTTCTCCTCCTCCTGTTTCATGATACATTCCCAATTTTCCGTCCTCCTTCACCATCTCTTCACCAATGCTCCTCTCCATCCTCCGCCTCCCCCTCCTCATCCTTCTTCCTCTTGTTCTTCTTTTTTCTTCTTCCAAAGCTTGTGCAGGAGCAGACTGCGGCTATCACGACTCTGCCAACCTCCTGGTCACGTGATATGAAATGAAGTCGGCGTAGCTTTTATTCTTATCCTCTGCCCGCCTGGTTCTACCTGCTACAAACATTTCCTCCCTATGAATATCAACCAATACCTGTTAATTTACCGATTCCGTGACGAAGGTGTTACGCATGCAGTTCGTAATCCCGCATACCCGCGTTCGAAACACAGATTTACGCGATTTGGCAGCAACCCGCCTTACACTGGATTTTTACGAAATGGTATGGATGCTGGTGGTTCAGAAGCAATGGCAAACTACTGAACGTAAAATTTGCCAAGAGATCACAACAAGTAGAAAATATTGGTATTGACTGCGACGTCCTGTAAAGGATATGCAACTAACTTTAACCTGGTAATTTATTTCTCATGGTGCCCATTTATATGACAAAATAATTTTGCTAGTTTTGTAAATAGCCCGGGAAATAATTACGCCTCGGATGACAACAGGGCGTGTTATATTTTGATGTGTAGTGTGTCGGCTGTGTGATTCAGCAGTGTAATTCCTGGGAGGTACCAGGCAGTGAGGCCTCGCTGATGGCGTGCAGGGATGGGCAGTTGATTGTGTCTGACGCAAAATATGAGCTCTTAAGAAACATGCTCACGCCCTGGAGAGCAGTGTGTCTTGGCGTGATTAAAACCAGTGATTATCGCACTACTGTTTCATGATCCCTTTTTGAAGCTTTCGGAAGGCTGACTCGTCACTGAATAAGGGACAAGCAGAAAGTATATTTGGACCAAACATGGCACAAAATCAAATTAACATGTATTATAATGTAACATAGAACCAGTTTTAACACGCGGCTGCGAATCCTGGTCACTTAGTAAGCAGGCGGGAAAACAATCATGGAAGCCTTAGAGATGTGGTTTTATAGAAGAATGCTGAAAATTAATTGGGCAGCCAAAATGAGCAGTCAGGACGTTTTAAGGGAAGTTGAGTAGCATAGACAGCTCATTATAAACATCGGAAAGAGGCAGTCTTTTTTGGGCACCTTTATGAGAAGACAAAACCTGGAACATGTTGTGACAGCTGGAAATATTTGGGGAAAGAGATTGAGGAAGACAGCGTGAGAAGATTCTTGACAGCCTAGAGTCAAGGCACGGAAGGGAGTCAACACTCGAATTGATCCATGCCGTCGGAAATGGTAATTGGTGATGCCATGATCGCCCACCCCAGCCGGCAAGGAACTGGATAATGACGAGGATTATACAGTGAATTCACTGAGCATTGGAATTGTAGAAGAGGCCACGAAATAAAACAAATAACACCATAATCCTAGTTTGGCGATATATCGTCCTTCTGTCCAAATTGGAGGTCACGTTTGGCGATATATCGTCCTTCTGTCCAAATTCGAAGTCATGTTTGGCGATATACAGGGTGTACTTTTAATAACTGTGTTTGCAAATATTGCCGGTCCAAGTTCTGTATTTTCCTTTTATGTTGCATGGATTTTACAAAGGGTGAATACAAACCTTGGACCGGCAATATTTTCAAACATTGCACAGTCATTAAAACTACACCCTATATTATCCTATGGCAATGAATTAGCTCAATATACGCCCCCTGGTCATATCTTTGAATCCACACGAGACGAATTGATCAAATCCACCTGGGTCCCGGGTCGACCCAGTCTACAATGAGTATATGCCCGGGAAGAGAGGAAGAGGAAGGCCAAAGAGAAGATGGGTGCAGGATGTGGCGGACGATCTCTAGATGGGTGTATCAGACGCGAGACATCTTGTTTGTGATCGAGAAGTTTTCCGGAAGGTTGTTATGGGAGCGAGGTTCTGCAAAGGACATGCTACTGAATAAATGATTGAGTGAACTTAAGGTAGGAGATTGACGAATGGAATCTTGGGATGCGCTAACCGAACCCAACACCCCACAATGTGCCAACGGCTTGGGACGGAGGAGCGCAATTGGAAGGGAACAAGCTTTATCCTGGTGGGAGGAAGTGCCACCTAACCACTAAATGTCATGGCTTGGTAGGCAACTGGCTTAGGAATGTGGCTCCGACAGGTGGACAGATAGATCATTGCTTTGCTGATCTGGCAGCTTCTGCAGCTTGTCTTGTTCCAGCCGTATTGGTGTTACCTTTCCTCTGAGGTTAACTATGCAGGCCGAGAGAGGGATCATGCATGTGTTCCAGCCGTATTGGTGTTATCTTTCCTCTGAGGTTAACTATGCAGGCCGAGAGAGGGATCATGCATGTGTTCCAGCCGTATTGGTGTTACCTTTCCTCTGAGGTTAACTATGCAGGCCGAGAGAGGGATCATGCATGTGTTCCAGCCGTATTGGTGTTACCTTTCCTCTGAGGTTAACTATGCAGGCCGAGAGAGGGATCATGCATGTGTTCCAGCCGTATTGGTGTTACCTTTCCTCTGAGGTTAACTATGCAGGCCGAGAGAGGGACCATGCATGTGCAACATATGATCTCTATAATTCAGTTTGTGCTATGTAGAGGTTATTATGCCATTTTTATTTCTTTTTTTAAAGCACAATTTAACAAACTATCGTCTGTCAAGACGGCCAGGTGGCAGTACAATATTATTATATGTTTAAAAGAAACAAGTGTTTTGTCCTACACTCGGTCTGTTTTGTCCTACACTCGGTCTGTTTTGTCTTACACTTGGTATGTTTGAGGACACACTCTACGGAGATGTCAAACAGGTCAGACAGACAGTTGTTTCCTTTAACATATTCACGCTGACGTCAGTAAGCGGAAGAAAAAGATGACGAAGATGACGACGATCAAGAAGAGCAAGAGGAAAGAAAGATGCAGAAAAAGAAGGGGAAGAGGAGGAGGGCGGGGGAGAAGAAGAAGAAGAAGAAGAAGAAGAAGAAGAAGAAGAAGAAGAAGAAGAAGAAGAAGAAGAAGAAGAAGAAGAAGAACGAACGAACGAACGAACGAACGAACGAACAAACGAACGAACGAACGGATGAACGAACGAAGAAACTTTATTTTCAAAGGGATAATAATTTGGCACGCAGGCCCGTTTGAAATTCTGCCCTTTTCTCTCTTTCCTCTCATACATTATTTCATTCACACATCATTCAAGGCTAACAGAGAACAGCAACAATATAAAAGATATGCATTATAAAGGCATGGGCAAAAATGCGAACATCAAAACTACACGACACAGTAAAATTAGATAATGGTCTGACACTTGTTATTATTAGCCATGTGGAATATACTGGCCTACCAAAAGGGGACTGGCTGTTATACTAGGGTTTTGTTGTTATTATTATTATCTCTCTTATTAAGGGGGAAGATAATCCGTACTGAGATAGTGTTCGAGTAATTTGCGATTATATGAATAGGGATTGGTGATGTCTTTGATTTCTTGTGGAAGATTGTTCCACAGCTGAGCTGCAGAGTACGTTAAGCTTGTTTTGTATAAGTCAATCCTAGGCTTCGGAATGTGTAATATATTTAAACGTTTACTGTGTCTAGCATTATATTTAAACAATGGCCAAAGGTAATTTGGGGCATTCCGATGCAGGATTTTGTGAATTAGTTTAGCTTTATTGAAAAGCAGGCGTTTGCGGAGTGGTAGTAACTGAAGGTGTTTATACAGGCTAGGATTGTCAGATAAATGTTTGTTATAAATTAGACTCATGGCCCGTTTCTGGAGTGAGTAAAGTCGTTCGGTGTTTGAATTAGAACAACCGTCCCAGATTGTAGAGCAGTAGTCAAATTGTGTCTGTATATGAGAAGTATAGAATAGTTTCCTTGTGTCCTCATCAAGGAAGTTTTTAATTTTGGCGAGTTGGTAGACTTTTTTCGCTGTTTGTTTAATAAGCGCTTGAACGTGGGAATTAAAGGTTAGGTTTCTATCAATGATTATGCCTAATGTTTTGTGCTCAATTACACTTTCTACTGGCATGTTATCGATGTGAAGTTTAAGTGATGTGTGTGAGCTTAGAGTTTGAAGTCTTTGTCTGGTTGTTAGTAACATTGATTTTGTTTTAGTGATGTTAATTTGCATACGGTTTGAATAGCTCCACCTAACTACATTATTTAATTCTTGTTGTAAAGACGACTCCAATAAAATACAGTTTTCAGCATTTGTATACACTGTACAGTCGTCTGCAAATAGATCGCAGGACGACGAAAGATGCAAAGGTAGATCGTTAATATATATGGCAAACAATAGAGGGCCAAGAATAGAGCCTTGCGGTACTCCAATATTGAAGGTAGTGGTATGAGACAGACATTTATTATGTGATACTACTTGCTTTCTGTTTGATAGAAAAGATGATATTAGAGTGACTACATTACGGCCACTTTTCATTGTCTCAAGTTTTTTAATTAAAATAACATGGTCTATCATATCAAATGCTTTCTTGAAATCAATAAACACAGTTCCACATAGGCTGTTGTTGTTTATATTCTGGTGCCAATTTTCTATCATGTTTGTTAGGGCCGAATGGCAAGAATATTTTGGTCGAAATCCTGATTGGTTGTCAACAATAAGTTTGTTGCGAACTAAATACTGTAATGTTACTTTATGGATGTGTTTTTCTAGTGGCTTAGATAGTGATGATAGTAAGGAAATGGGTCTGTAATTGTTCGGAGATCATTGTCCAATGAACCAGATTTAAGAAGAGGGTACACTTTAGCGATTTTGAGAGCTGATGGAAAGTGGCCTTTGGTGAGACACTGATTATATACATAGGTTAGTGATATACAGATCACTGGCGCAGCACAACGGAGAATCCGGTTGCTGATTCCATCTAACCCAGATGAGGTTGTGTTGTTTAGGTTACTGAGGTAAGTGAATACCTCAGTGATTGTCATTAGCAGTATGTCGGAAAGAATATCTCCAGAGCATCTATTCTCGCAAAACGATGACAGTAAAGATAAGTTGCAAGGAGAATTAGGTATTGAAGCCTTCAACTGGTCTATGTCAGTTTGAAAAAAATTACTGAATTGGTCGCATGTAATATGACTTGATGGTAAAGAATTTCGGAAGTTATACTTGTTTGTCAAGGTGTTAATTGCCTTCCATATATCCTTACTATTTGTTTTATCCATTACTAAGTTCTTAAAGTAATTTTTCTTTTCCCGTCGTATGGTATATTGAACTTTGTATCTAAGAGTACGGTATGCGCTGAGATCCCGCTTTTTATGTGCTTTATCTCTGTCTCTCATAATTTCAAGTATTTCCTGGGTGATCCAAGGTGGCTTGACGTGGTGTTTTACTCGAACTTCCTTGATTGGCACATGTCTATCAAAAACATCAATAAATGTTTTCATCCAGAATTCCAGAGCATCATCCGGGTCAGGAAGCTGATAAACATTGTCTAGAGGTGAACTGAGCAAGTCCTGTAAAAATGCGTTTTGGTTGAAATGTTTATAACTTCTATATTTTACACTTATGTGTTTATGTTTAGGAGTTTTAATTCCTTGTTTAGACCACGTGCAGCATATTGGGTAGTGATCGCTCATTGCACAATTGAGTACAGCGCATTCTATGATGTTGTCTGAGCAAGTTACATAAATGTGATCTATGACTGTTGAAGATGACTTTGTTACTCGAGTAGCCTGTTGTACTATTTGTTGGAAATTGTATGATGCAATTATATTTCCCCATATTATGTTGGATTTGTTGGTGTCAATGTTAAAGTCTCCGAGCAGTATAATTTCCTTCCCGGAAGCGAAAACCACATCCATCATGGTAATGAAGTTTTCGTACCAGACGTGTCCAGCACTGGGATTTCGATAGAGGTAGCCAATTATCAGGGGTGTGCGGTTTTGAAGTTTTAGCTCTAACCACATACATTCTATTTCGCAAGTTTCAAAGTCTAGCCTACGGTGAGCATTTAGTAAATTAGAAACATAGGTTACTATGCCTGTCTCTTGTTTCCTACAGGGATCCCTTCTAAAAACTTTGTACCCTTTAATAGATATGTCCTCATCTTAAATGTTATCATTAAGTCTACTTTCACTAAGGCCGAATAAATGAAAATTTTGATTAAGAATAGAAGATAACTCTGGTAGCTTGTTAAATAAGCTGCAAATGTTTAAGTGTCCAAGGCGTATTCCTGACTTATTGAGCCAGTGTTGCCACTTCACAGACATTTCATCCATGAAGAAAGTGTAAATTAGTCAAAGTTAAGCAAAAATACAAGATCATAAAAATCCCTCATCGGGATCCATGAGGAGGACGAATCCGATGTGATAATAACCAAATAACTATTCACCAGATTTTTTTTTAAAAGTTAGTTGCATATCCTTTACAGGACGTCGCCAACCCCAGCAATCATTGGATGTTTGTGATCTCTTGGCAATTTTGCGTTCAGTAGTTTGCCATTGCTTTCTGAACGACCAGCACCCAAACCATTTTATAAAATCTCAACGCAAGGCGATCTGCTGCCTAATCCTCCACAGCTGTGTTTTAAACGCGGTATGCGGGATTACTAACTGCGTCTGTAACTACTTTGCCACGGAGCAATTAAATAAACAAACCATCACACAATTATCTAGCAACCAACCAAAGAACCATACACCATCCTACCAACCACCCATTCATATACTCATTCATTCACTATCCAACCAACCACCCAACCAGCCAACTACTTACCCATTCACCTAAAGAAAAAACCAAATATCCCCAAACCAACTATCCAGTCACCCCCAGCCAACAAATAGGTCAACCACCCTACTAACTATCCAACCACTATACCAACTATGCAGCCACCCCCAGCCAACAAATAGGTCAACCACCCAACTAACTATCAAACCACCCTACTAACTACTCAACCACCCATTCAACTATCCAACCATCCAACCAACTGTTCAACCATCCAACCAACCATTCAACCTCACTTTTATATTTAGTAATCACGTTACAATTATAGCATCCGTATATCCCCTCCAGAGTTCTCCATATTTCTCACACACACGTGATCGCCAGCACATCGAGTTTCCACTCAAACAAAGACTCATACAAACTCCACCCACATACTCACTGCCTGTCTTACTGAACGACTCTCTTGGGCAGACGACTCTGTGACGCCTTAGTCACCACTCCAGAACCTCTTGTGCGAGTTTTATCTGATGGAGACAGCCGCCGCGAGGTGCCCATCTGTGATGCGAGTTAAGACCACTAAACCGTGTTCAACTGTGAGCAGCCTGCAACTGCTTTCATCGAGGGGTGGTAGCTATCGAACATTCCACGCGTGGCGTTAGAGAAGTGCGGTAGAGCTGGGACAGCTCAGCTTAAACAAACTATACCAACACATGTAACACTTTGTGATCACGCACGGAATAACCCGAAGCCATTTTCCGAGTTTAATGGAAGTAATTCATTCATTCAGCAGCATGCCATTTTGCAGAACCTCGCTCCCATAGCAACATTCCGGAAAACTTATCGGCCATAACAAGATGCCCCGCGTCGGATACACCCATCTGGAGATGAGCCGCCACATCCTGCACCCATCTTCTCTTTGGCCTTCCTCTTCATCTCTTCCCGGGCATTTTTTTTTCCGCATATCCTTTACAGGACATCGCTGTCAACATCAGCATCTTTCAGCTGATTGTTGATTTCTTGGCAAGATTACGCTCAGTAGTTTTCCATTGCTTTCTGAACGACCGGCTCATATACCCCGTAAGTTACCGACGCGGCTAGAACCGCCACCGATTCTCGCGCACGTCACGTTATTCACGAGAGTATGCGGGATTACGGAGAAAGTCGCTAACACCTAAGCCAGGGAATACCCCTCCAATATTGTTCTCTCCAAACTTTCATGACGTTTTAAGTGACCAAAATATTAAAATTTTCTGTGTCTTATTGTCTATAGTATCCAAACTTTTTTCAATTGCTTGCTTCTGTTCGTTGGCTTGAGCTCCAACGCGAAGTCCTGTATGTCGGATGAAGGCATCCTGTTGTCCAACATCAGTGTGATGTCATACAGGACCTGAGGTTTGCGTGAGTATCCGTTGTCCCATATCTAGCTTATTGGTGTGCAGACTGGTGGTCCCTCGCCGTACAGGCAGATACTCTCCGACTTCGGAGGAAACCTTTTTCAATATTCAGATCTTGTCGTATAGATGCGTTTGTTCTTTACTGTATCCAAGATATTCTTAGAGCCCGTCTATAACACACACACACACACACACACACACACACACACACACACACACACACATATATATATATATATATATATATATATATATATATATATATATATATATATATATATATATATATATTGAGCACAACCCACTACTGGCAACGCTGATCGTATTCTGGCATGAACCTAAGGCCTATCCACGTCATTATGGAAGCACTATACTCGAGTTTCGCTCTCGTTTGAGCTCGTCAGTAGTGCATATCCCTGACCGGATCCGGAAACAAGCCCCAGACCACGCGTGTGAAGCGGGTGTGTAACCACGCGGAACACACTGAACAAGCCAAATTATCACACCAGAACACCACAACGCTACCCATCGTAGGCTATGCTCAAGACTGCCCAATCGCCGCGACTGACGTCCGTCAATCGATGTGGACCCGAACGATCAGGACTTCTCACTGGCAAGGAACACCAGGCCTCCTAAATCCAGTGAGCAATAATCAAATTGACTATTTGGTTGTTTCGGGATTTGAAATTTAAATATTGAGCACAACCCACTACTGGCAACGCTGATCGTATTCTGGCATGAACCTAAGGCCTATCCACATCAATATGGAAGCACTATACTCGAGTTTCGCTCTCGTTTGAGCTCGTCAGTAGTGCATATACCTGACCAGATCCGGAATTGACGTGGATAGGCATTAGGTTCATGCCAGAATACGATCAGCGTTGCCAGTAGTGGGTTGTGCTCAATATTTAAATTTCAAATCCCGAAACAACCAGATAGTCAATATATATATATATATATAAGTGAAAGAGGAAGGCATAATAAGGTATGACAAATCATCAACCAATGTAGAGCTCATGGAGAGAACTGACCACATACCAGTGAACCAACAGGTGAGGAAATGACGCTGGCACTGGATATTTCTCTTGTACCTTGCGGAGTCGAGGTGAAGCATAGACAGCGGGAGAGTGCCCGTTTATGTGCTTCATGTATCGATATTCCCATGAATTCTGTTATTCTCTCTGTCCATTGTTGACATGGTCATTCTCTTCGTCTGGTTCCATGCGGTCTATACCTCAATGCTTGTGGTATATTGTAAGCTGGTAGCCTAGTTGTATGGCCAATCCATTTAACTTGCCGTTTTCTTATGAAATCTAGTGCGGATATAACTCCCACTTTAGTCCTGATTCCCTCGAGAATAGTAAAACTAGAAAATCCTTAGTGTGGAACGCACAGGACAAAAGAAATAGAGGAAGACATAACAACTTATAGAGAAGAGAAGCAGAAATAGAAATGAACAGTGTTGGGGGACATGGGAGGAGCTGCATGGGGACAAAAAAACTTTACAGGGGAATTTAAAAAAGTTTTTCCCCCCCCTTAAAAAAAGTCGACCCCAAAGGGTTTCCCCCCC
>JACEFZ010003763.1:0-62371 GCA_014155875.1 Cepaea nemoralis | reverse complement strand
TCAAGCTTCCCAGCAGCATTTCAATAGAAGCCATCCGATATTGTATGATTAAGAGTGATTTAAGAGATTGCCATTAAGAGAGCCATGACCCATCTCACAAATGTCCAAATAAGGGAAATACTGTAGAAAAACTCTACACTGAAGATCATCGATGCTGAGAGGATCATTGGCAAGAATAACAACACACTCCTCTACAGTATTCATCATCTCAGCGGAGGACCAAGTGATCCCTCAAACAGTCAGATGGAACAAAAAGGGTGCAATCCCTAGTGTACTACATACCTAGAGTGCTTCAGTGCTCTAGGTGCCAAAAGTGTTGGCACACCCGTGCCACATGCAAACGTGAGGTGGTGTCTGCAAATACTGCTCTGGACTTCACCCATAAAGCCTGTACCCTCATGCTAAGATCGACACAGACTTCAGCAGACCGAATTCAAACAGAAAGTACGCAAACCGCCTCGGCAACCACGACGCCACGTACATTGGTTGCCCCTGCCACCAAGAGAGTAAGGAAGCGATGAAGATTGCCATCAAAGCTAATCTATCATATGAAGAGACTAGTAGGCAGTACGAAGCGACCACCCGCCTAACAAAATGCGACAAAGCACAATTGTAAGGCTAATTGAATGACCTGAGATCGAAGTGCACCAGCATTGAAGAGATGAGAGACTAGACACAAGAGACGCGGATAACAACCGTTCAGCGCATCCTGGACGAATTGAAGCAAGAGCAGAGCATTGAACAGCGAATGGCTGAAATAAAGGCCAGACGGAGGAAACACTAACAAAGATCCAAGAAGAAAGAGAAAATAATAGAACGGCTCAAGACAAAGAATGTAACATCGGAAACAGAAAACATTAAGTCCCAGATAGAAGAGGAAGCAATATAAGAAGTGTTTGTGTTGTTTGTCCATCAAGAATGATGATGACCATTTATTTCATCCAGTAGGGTTGAGAGTATGGAGCCGTGAGTTCTAAGATGGCCGATAAGGCCTATTTTGGCTCGAAACGTTCTTTGAAAATGTGGGAAAAGAATTCTTGACGTTCCAGGAGGAGGATCTCCTGCGGTAGTTTTTCTGTCCAGCCTCTTCTTCACAGCTCTTGCAGTCCTGGTTGCTTCACAAATGACTGCACCCTAGTGTAATGATGTACGCCACGAATTTCGGTCTTTGGCAGCAGTCTCCCAGGTGTCAAGATGCATTCCAAAAGCTTTCAGTTAGATTTTCAGTGTCTTTAAAGCGTTTCCCCTGGCAGCCTTGGGAGCGTTTACCACAACGCAGCTCGCCGTAAAAAAAAAAAAACGTTTAGGGAGCCTGTGATCTGGCATGCGAGTTAAGTGACCAGCCCAGCGAATCTGATTCTTCATTAGTAGAGTGTGGATACTGGGCATGAACGCTCTTTCTAGAACTTCAGTGTCTGGGATCTAGTCTTGCCATTTAATCTTCAATAGCTTCCTAAGGCAGACTGTGTGGAAGTGGTTTAATTTCCTAGCGTGTCGCTGATAAACAGTCCAGGTTTCACAAGCATATAGCAGCGTGAAGAAGAAGTAGAAGAGGAGGAAGTAAACCAAAACGACAGCGACCAAGACCAAGCGTGGACGGTGGCCAGGAGAAAAGATTACACCAATGTCAAGCTACCAAGCCGTTCACGGCACAAGATAACAGAGGAGACCAAGAAGATTCGAAGACAGACCAAGATGGGAAAATAGATGGGAGGGACAACAACCGGCACAACTTCCCGAAAGGAAAAAAAAAATCACCATGAGACGGAGCTAGAACACAATTACACCAGGCCTTACAAGTGTGCGACTCTGACCAGACATGTGTAACCACAAGAAGATTGAAACGAACACAATTACAACCAAACAGAATCCAGGAAGAAAGGAACACCATAGGGTCCCAATTATAACCAATGGAAATTCGACGGTTCAACGGGCCGGAATATTTTGTTTCAAACAAGCAAGCAAGCATTCTATGACAATAAGTGTTCATAGCGAAAAAACAAACGGTACACAGTTCAGTGGATACATTCTCACAAGGACGTTTACAAATTATTAATGATGATCGACCTAATCGCCCTGTACAGATTGCGACAGACTCAACTCTGCTGCGTGTCTACGCGATCATTATAACGATAAATAATACACAACTGCAGTAGTGTATTCTGATGGTTTATTCTATAATATAGTGCATGATGTATTGAATTATTGCAAAGTGTGCTCACATTGCTAGATTAGACAATTACTGAAGAACACACAATGAATCAATCAGCCTTTCGCAGGTCCGCATGGCCGAATGGATAAGAACGCGTGTTCTTAAACATCCGGTGTGCTGATGCCGAGGTTAGCGGTTCAGCCTCTACACCAGACAGCTGGACTATAGTCTGTCCGGAAATTAATGCCGTCATTCACGATCAATTATTTTGAAAACTGTCTGTTGCATCGTTATGAAATTTTTCCAGCCGTCTTATATTTACCCCCACCCAAGGAATATGTCTTTGAAAGGTCCAAAAACAACTTAAATCATTGAAAGCGGCGACATTCCTTTGATCTTTTGCTGAACAACTAGTGATTTCTCGCTAACGAAGTTATTTTTACGGTAATGTGAGACATGTCAATTCTGTTGACACACAAAGGCGTATCCGGATTCGTATGAGAGTGGGTGCAATGAAAGAATTAGCTTAAAATCGACAGGGTCGGCTGCATTGCACCGGGTGTTTATCCCATATGGCTCAGTTTCTTTCCGCAGCGCGGAAAGCGTCGCACAAAGCACGAACTCCGTAGCTCCAGCGACGACCCTCGGGAGTCTCCGAAAAAATGCACTCGTGAAATGAAGGACGCGGCCCGGAATCGAACATACAACCTTCGGAGCCCGAGTCAGACGGCTTGACCACTTCACCACGGAGAATCCCGAGAGGGGTGCAATGTGTAATATTAGTAAAGACAGAGAATTTACAGAGGCACGGGGTAAATAATTTGTAAATTAACAGGAAAGTAGAAGGAATATATTTCTTACCTTATTTTTCATTGCCTTCTTGTTTCTTCAGCTGATGCTGATGCTGTAATGTTTAGGGCCTGCAATTCGTCTGAATAGTTGGAGCAAAATATCCCAGTAAGTGTGTACGTAGATTAAGGTCTGCGATCTGCTCATACCTTAATCTGTGTCGGACGATTCCAGTAGGTTGATGATTGCTCTCGGTTGCATAAAATTCAATCCATCCTTTCTCCAATAGTCCTCTTCCTCTTTCAACACATGGTCCTGACATTTTTTCCAGTAACTTTTATCAATATTTAATAGCGCGGACAGACAGACAGACAGACAGACAGAAAGGTAGGTAGGTAGGTAGGCAGAAAGGTAGGTGAGTGGGTGGGTGGATGGCTGGCTAGCTGGCTGGCTGACTGGGTGGGTGGGTGGGTGAGTCGGTCGGTCGGTCGGTCGGTGGACCGGTCTGTCGGTGGGTCGGTCGGTCAGCCGGCAGACAGGAAGGTAGGTAGATTAGATAGATAGATAGATAGATAGATAGATAGATAGATAGATAGATAGATAGATAGATAGATAGATAGATAGATAGATAGATAGATAGATAGATAGATAGATAGATAGATAGATAGATAGATAGATAGATAGATAGATAGATAGATAGATAGATAGATAGATAGATAGATAGATAGATAGATAGATAGATAGATAGATAGATAGATAGATAGATAGATAGATAGATAGATAGATAGATAGATAGATAGATAGATAGATAGATAGATAGATAGATAGATAGATAGATAGATAGATAGATAGATAGATAGATAGATAGATAGATAGATAGATAGATAGATAGATAGATAGATAGATAGATAGATAGATAGATAGATAGATAGATAGATAGATAGATAGATAGATAGATAGATAGATAGATAGATAGATAGATAGATAGATAGATAGATAGATAGATAGATAGATAGATAGATAGATAGATAGATAGATAGATAGATAGATAGATAGATAGATAGATAGATAGATAGATAGATAGATAGATAGATAGATAGATAGATAGATAGATAGATAGATAGATAGATAGATAGATAGATAGATAGATAGATAGATAGATAGATAGATAGATAGATAGATAGATAGATAGATAGATAGATAGATAGATAGATAGATATAGATAGATAGATAGATAGATAGATAGATAGATAGATAGATAGATAGATAGATAGATAGATAGATAGATAGATAGATAGATAGATAGATAGATAGATAGATAGATAGATAGATAGATAGATAGATAGATAGATAGATAGATAGATAGATAGATAGATAGATAGATAGATAGATAGATAGATAGATAGATAGATAGATAGATAGATAGATAGATAGATAGATAGATAGATAGATAGATAGATAGATAGATAGATAGATAGATAGATAGATAGATAGATAGATAGATAGATAGATAGATAGATAGATAGATAGATAGATAGATAGATAGATAGATAGATAGATAGATAGATAGATAGATAGATAGATAGATAGATAGATAGATAGATAGATAGATAGATAGATAGATAGATAGATAGATAGATAGATAGATAGATAGATAGATAGATCCCCGCCAGGAGCCGGGCCGAGCCAGCTAGTTTATTTATATAATCACGTTTCATGAAAGAACCCACAGTTTGACGACACCTTTGAACCTACCCCATATAAATTCCCTCAGTCTGCCAAAAGCAAAACCGCGCAGACAAATTTCAAAAATTTGGGGGTGTGTCTTGTTGAAACGGTAATACTCTTAAAATGATGGAATGAGTGTGTGTGTGGGGGGGGGGGGCAAAAAAATATATACCGCATATAACCAAACATTGAAATCTGCTGTACAATCTCCAGAACAAAAATTTTTTTTTGTTGGGTGGACATAATTATAAGGTTATATGCTAAATCTCATCATTTTCCCTCAATTGGTTACTGAGATATTGAATTTTATAAAACACTATAAAATGTTGACCTGTCGTCCTTGACTTGGGGACGTAAATTACAAGTACCTCTGAAGTCGGAGTGGGTTCTCCTGATGGCGAGGGATACTGTTAATAGGGAAAGCTAATCAACACGCAAAATACTATAAATAGTGTTTATGGACTACGCTTGAGTTCAAAACGAGCTGGTACAAAAAATGCGCCTTTCATTGGAACATCTGACATAGTATGGATATGAAGGAGAATGCATGCTCAATAGGAGTGTTACATTGGTCATGGATACATTATTATGAACCAGAAACAATACTTGCCGGAGTGCAATTAACATGACATTCTCCAGCTTCAGGGAAGAAATTTAAAGTTTGGCCATCACTAGGGAAGGTTATACTCAAGTGGTTTACCATGTCAAGGATGTAGTGTTATCCTATTTGCAAACAATCGGTGACAACGTGAAAGCTTCATCATACTGTGAAGTTCTAATAATGTTGCCAGGTGCAATTCTAAAGGAACACCCAGGTCTACTGACACTGGGGTACAGCTCCTTTAAAAAATTACCAGACCTCGAAGGGCATAATTAACCCGGGAGAAAACTGCTCAACTAAGGTGGAAACTTCTTGACCATCTGACTCACAGCCCCGATCAAACCCCGATCGATTTCTACCTCCTCTTTGGTCTGCAAAAGAATAATTTTAGCAACAACGGATTTGTCGATGAAGAAGAATTGGAGCGTGAGGTGCAAACGTGGCAAAGGTAGCAAGCAAACTAAGACTTCTACGGTACATGTACCGTGGAACTCATAAAACGATAACATGTATATATCAATGTTCTCGAAGATTATGCTGAGAAGTAAGGAGAGATGTCGGTATAATACATGGTTTTCAAGTTCGCATCTAATTTAGTTTTTAAACAAACATTTGGTTACTCACTGACTTGAGTTGAGTTGAGTCAAGAACCGACTTCACTGCACTCAGGACATTCCCATACGTGCTCAGTCCTCTCGTTCAACAGCCAGCGAAGAGTCATACTACTACCGCTATCTGATTAAATGTTCTCCTGGTCTACCCTCTCAGTTTTGAGATTCTTCCAGAACCCCTGCCGATCCCCCGCAATCTGTTTCTTTCCACATATGGGTTCTCAATCTGTTCCTCCGCCTTCTCCACCTGGTCCCACAAGCGCACAACCACCTCCCCCTTGTCCATAGGCAAGATAACACCAAGAGGTGCATTCCCTGCTAGCCTATCAGCCTGTTCATTCTCCCGTACCCCCGCAAGGCCAGGGCAAAATATCCATACAATTCTCACAATCTGTGACCTCTGAAGCGACGAGAGCCATTCCACACGAAACATTCTTTACTCCACCTTGCTAAGCATATTCTTTGAATCCGTAATACTCACTTATCTTCATAATATACAGAAACATCAACCGTAGTCGGCCGAATCAAATCCCATCGCTGTGCTTTCAGGCTTGCAACGTGACTTTTCTTATGACCTAATATGGGCATCGCTTCGACAATCTGTGTATCCACTTATAGTATATGTAGACACGGGTGGAATGTGTACTAATATTATGCTCCTTATCTACTGTACATGTATAGTTTAGCTAATGTTCATCTTCTAGCGGAGTCATCATCATTGGCACCTTTCCGTCTTGACAGACGATAGTTTGGTACATTGTGCTTCGAAAAGGCTTAATAACTACGATCCATGGCGGTGGCGAGTGTGGCTGGTAAGGCCAATTCTTGCTGCAAATGTTTGCCCACAGTAGGTGCATGTGAAAACATGGTCACTTCCACCATTTTGCACAATCTTACGTCTCTCACGCTCTGTGTGTGCTTTATCTGCAATCATTTTCTCCTTTGTCTTTATTCCATTTCTGATAGTTGCCCTCCATGCAACACGTTCAGCGGCGACGTGTTCCCAATCTGCATTATCAATGCCTGTATCAATCATGTCCCGCTTACACACATCTTTGTATCGTAGTAGAGGCCGACCCTGAGATCTCCTACCCGTCTGTAATTCACCAAAAAAGATGTCCATTTGGTATTCTACCATCATCCATCCTCCTAACGTGTCCTATCCATCTAAGTCTACGAAGACTGAGCATGGAATACACCGTCACACAACCTGATCTTTCCAATACTTCAGTATTTGTGATTTTGTCTTGCCACTTAATACCAAGTATTCTTCGCAGACACCGCATATGAAAGCTGTTTAAACGTTTCTCTTGGCGTGAGTAAGTTGTCCAGGTTTCACTGCCATAAAGAAGAGTACTAAGGACACAGGCTTGGTAGACGAGGACTTTTGTTTTGGCAGTAAGCTTCCTGTTCTCCCAGACTCTTTTTGCTAACATGTTCATTGTTGTTGCTGCCTTGCCAATCCTGATGTTGATTTCCTGATCGAGGGATAATTTGCTATTTACCTCTGATCCTAGATATGTAAAATGGTCTACTATCTCCAGTTCGGCGTCGTCAATAAAGATTGATGGTACACCATGTGCACCTTGTGACACAAGCTGTGTCTTCTTTTTGTTAATTGTTAAACCAAATTCAGAACAAACATTGGAGAATGCAGATAGTAGATGTTGTAATTCTTCCTCAGAGTGGGTCGTAATCGCAGCATCATCCGCAAAAAGCAACTCTCTGATTAGTACCCTGCTAATTTTGGTCTTGGCCTTCAATCTCTGAGCATTATAGAGGCCACCATCTGAGCGTGAGTGAATGTATATACCGTCATCCTGATCACGAAAGGCATATTTCAGTAGAAGTGAAAAGTATATCCCAAAGAGGGTAGGGGCTAGTACACAACCTTGCTTAACTCCACTCTTGATTTCAAACTCTTCTGAAGTTGAGCCATCAAACTTGATTATACCCTTCATACCTGTGTGGAACGATTCCACAATGGACAGAAGAGTTGGTGGGCAGCCAATCTTCTTTAGTGCTTTGAACAGACCCTCACGACTGACCAAATCGAATGCCTTTGTGAGGTCAATGAAGGCAATAAACAGTGGCTGATTTTGTTCCCGGCATTTTTCTTGCATCTGTCGCAATGAGAATATCATATCAATGGTAGACCGGTTCTGACGGAAGCCGCACTGTGATTCGGGGTAGACTTGATCTCCCAGGACTTGAAGTCTGTGCAGGACAATTCTGGCAAATACTTTCCCAACAATACACAGAAGTGAGATACCCCTATAGTTGTTACAGTCGCTCCGATCTCCCTTGTTCTTGTACAGCGTTATGATGTTTGAATCTTTGAAATCCTGTGGGACTTGTCCTTCTCGCCAGCATAGCTCTATTAGCTGGTGGATCTGTAGAGCGAGTGTGTCTTGCCCACTCCTGATTACCTCTATTGGAATCCCATCCTTACCTGGAGCCTTGCCAGATGCAAGCTCATTTATAGCACACTTAACTTCTGTTATAGTGGGAAGTGTGTCCCAGGTGGTCAAGAGTTGGCAGGGCCTCTATGGCGTTGAGGGCATCATCCGCTAGCTTGGTCTCACTTGAGTAAAGCTCTAAATAGTGCTCGACCCATCTATCCATCTGCTGTTTCTTATCAGTGATGATTTCTCCAGTCAAGGTTTTCAGCGGTGCACTTCTTTTGATCATTGGACCACAGGCTTTCTTTATCCCTTCATACATGCTTCTGATGTTTCCCTTATCACTTGCGATTTGAATGGACTCACATAACTTGATCCAATAGTCATTCGCACACTGCCTGGCAGCCTTTTGTACATCCTTCCTCGCTTGCTTCAGCTCACTCAGAGTGTTACGCGTTGGTCTTTCCTTGTTTCTTAAGAGAGCTATCTTCTTTTTATCAATCAAGGGCTGCAGTATCTGGCTGTTTGCCGCAAACCAGTCCTGCCTCTTATGATCCACAGTGCCGTAAACCCCTACCGCTGTTTTATAAATAGTTTCCTTAAGTTTACTCCATTTATCATTTACTATACAATTTTCTTATGTATCATTGAAAGCGTCTTCAAGTTGCTGTTGAAATTCAAAGCACTTTCCAGGATCGTGAGTGTTAGTAATATTACTCCTGGGGCTAGACTTGTGTTTAGCTGTGCAGATTCTCTTTGGTCTCAGTCTAACCCTTGCAACAACCAAAGAATGATCTGTATCACAGTCAGCACTGTGGTAACTTCGAGTTAATGATATATGGTTCAGATGTTGTCTCCGTGTGATAATGAAATCCAGCTGATGCCAATGGCTGGATCTTGGTCTAACGGAGTAGAGGCACTGAAACGTCACACTCAAAACCCTTGTATTGTTTGATATCACTTATAGATCTGTGTTCATTCAATTTTTATGAACATTTATCATAACTGTCTTCAACTCTTTTTCTCCGTGCGTGGTTCTCCTCAAGATGACGACATATTTAGAGTTGCCAGTTTTACCACACAGTCCCGAAAAATGCTTTCGGGACGCTCTGTTTTTTTCCGGCATTTTCCCTGTCAAATTAAAGATTTAATTAGCTTGAACTGTTTCTCCACTTTCATTTGGTAGAACTGTTTAATTTGGGAATGAGATTAAGAGTCAAGCAAAACCTGGGTACTTCAATTTTAATTCACCGCAAACAAAGGGAATTCCAGGGCACACGTCATCTTCTTCTTCTTTCGTTCGCTTGAAATATGTCTATATCTGCAATGTCGTCTCTTGCATGAATTGAACTGTTTTTTTCAGTTCACACAGTGGTCCATAGAGTTTATCTTCCACTGTCGTCTCTCTAGGCCAGAAGGTTTGCCTAGATATGTTATATTTTGGGCAGTCTTGGAGTATGTGCTCTGCTGTCTGCGACGCCAATCCACATGTGCACATGGCTGTTTCACCAATCTTGAATTTTGTATACATGTGGTTGCGTAATCTATTGTGTCCTGTTCTGAGGCGCAGAATAATGACTTGTTCTGGTCTGTCCATAACGTGGTAGTCATCTTGAGCAGGTTTTGGTGGCTTTCTGACTGATTTGATCATTCTTTTCTTTTGGTGGTATGTAACGGGCACATCAAGCTGTTCTTCTTTGGCTCCTTCCTTAGCCAATTGATCAGCTCTGTCGTTTCCGGGTACTCCACAGTGGGATGGTATCCACTGTATGGTGACTTTATGCTGACTGCTAAGTTCAGAAAGTAGTGTCCTTAGTACTGGCAATTTCCCAGAGAGGAGCGCCTCGAGTACTGATTTTGCATCTGTTAGTAGCACCACAGGTTGAGTACCATTGCTGTTATTTAGTAATTTCTCTGTTGCTATCTTGATTGCCTCAATTTCGGCATCATAGTTATGGCAGTACTTTCCTGTGGGTACTCTGGCTGTGTCCCTAGTATTATTTGGGTATTCTATGTACACTCCCGCTCCTCCATTTCGAACAGCATTTTGTGCTGACCCATCTGTGTAGACTCGGATCCAGAGGTCCTGTGGGTATTCTTCATCAAGGAAGCTGAGAGTGGCTGTTCTGCGCTGCACACTGTTCTGTTCTTCCTTGTCAAATATTCCTCTCACTTTAGTCTGGATTTGTAACGATAGTCTATGCTCATCTTTCCATGGAGTTCGCTCTGGAATAGTTGTTAGGGGGATACCAACTGTGGGCAAATCAGTGGTTTCTCTGCAGAGTCGTTTGGCCTGGCGGATAAAACTACTTCTTTTCAACCGCCCCATAGCTAGGTTTTCAAATCTGTTCTTCATAGGGTGGCCTGGCAAGCTGAGGAACTTTTCTGCTTGTATTAGCGTTTTCGTATCTCTGCGCTCACTCAGTGCCTGTGTCCTCCCCATCTTCTCCATTTCCACTATAGGGGTTGATCTCATCCCTCCTGTGGTGACTCTACGTGCTTGATTTTGCACCTTGTCCAGCTCTTGTAGTGTGGTATTTGATGCTGAACACCACGCAGTTGACCCATATTCCAGGTGTGGTCGTATGCTCTGTTGGTAAACTTTGCTAAGTATTTTCGTACTGGCTCCCCATGTGGTTCCACTTAGCTTTCTCAGGATGGCTATTTTCCTTCTGGCTTTTGCTACTGCTTTGTTGATGTGCTTTCTCCATGTCAGCTTGCCATCAAATGTTACTCCAAGGTATGTTGGTTCTTTATCTTCTCTTAGGGGTGTTCCATTTATCTGGATGATCCCTGCCTTTTGTTTTGGAGAGAGGGTAAATAGGGTTGTGCTGCACTTGTCAGTGTTTATGCTGACACACCATCTATTTGCCCATACAGCAAATGTATCTACAGCTCTTTGTAGCAATCTGGTGGCCACTGATGCATATTCATTTGTGCTCCATAGAACCAGGTCATCGGCGTACATTGCCGCTTTAATTCCATGCGGTAGGTGAGCAACAAGATCATTGATGAAGATTAGAAAAAGTGTGGGGGACAAGACTCCGCCCTGGGGGACACCGTGACGCAGTAGTACTTTCTTGCTCTTGAGTCCGTCTATCTGTACTCGGGCTCTTCTGTTGTGCAAGTATGCTTTCACCCATTTGTACATTCTTCCATTGACTTTGCAGTTTCTCAGTTTCTTCATCAGACCTTCTTTCCAGACTTTGTCAAAGGCTTTCTTCAGATCTATCCATGCCGCAAGCACCAGCTTCTTCTCTTGGAATGCATCCTCAATTTCTTGAGAGAGGTAGGTTGTCTGATCTTCCGTAGAGTAGCACTGCCTAAAGCCAGCCTGCTGTGGCACAAGGATGTTTTTACTTTCAATGTACCACTGCAGTCTGTGATTGATGATGCGCTCCAGTGTTTTGCAGAGACAGCTGGTGAGGCTAATTGGTCTGTAGCTAGAGGCAATGGAACCATCTTTCCCTGATTTTAGGAGGGGTATCATGATTGCTTCTCTCCAGGCTTGTGGAACACCGCCTAAGGTCCAGCTGTTATTGAAGATCTGCAACAGCTTTGTTTTGGCCTCTGTTCCTAGGTTCCTGATCATTTCATTGGAGATACCATCAGCTCCTGGTGACTTTCTCATTTTCAGTTTTGATATGGCTAGCTCCAGTTCGCTGATTGTGATGGGTGCCTCCAGAACCTCATGTACTATTTCCTTCTGTCCTGTATGTTGTCGTTTCTCTCGAATCTCTTGTTGTTTCTCTGGACTAATTTTGATATTGCTATCTTGTGCGAACGAGTCCGCAAAATGGTCAGCTGCTTGCTTTCTTGTTAAGATTTTTCCATCTTTATGTAGTGCAATTTTTGAGTTTCTCCCTGTGCCCTCGTCATTAAGCTATTTTATTAGCTTCCACAATTTCCTTGTGTCTCTTTCAAAGTTCAGAGACTCTGTTTTCTCCTGCCAGCTTTTCCGTCTAGCCTGCAGCTTGGCCCTTTGAAATTTGGCTTTTGCATGCTGGAATTTATTGTGGTGCTCTTGGCTGGGTGTGGCCTCTGCTTGCTTTCTACACACTTCAACATCATTATGCAACTGTTCCAGTTCACTACTCCAGTAGGGTTTATATTGTTTACGGGCTCCTCTTGGTACTGTTTCTCGCACTGCCTGTAGTATGCATTTCCCAAACTCTTCAACTGCTTTATTTATGTCTTTCTCAGTGTTCAGGTTTCTAACCAGTATGCTGGTGCGATGCTTGTACATTGCCCAGTCTGCTTTCTTGTAGTTCCACCTCGAGAGGGTGCTGCTTTCACTTACAAGCTCATTTTCTACGGTTAGAAAGACTGGCCGATGGTCACTGCCACCAAGTTGTTTCCCAACAGTTCGTGTAATGTTCCACTCCAGGTCTGGTGAATGAAAAGCCAGGTCAGGTGTAGTTGTAGAGTGCCATGATCTCGAGTAGAAAGTATGTGGGTCGGACGGCTTGTTAATCAACATGAATCTATTCTCATCTTGCCAGTCTTCCAGTCTCTCTCCTCTCTGGTCCATGTGATCATAGCCCCAGCTCTGCGAGTGGCTGTTGAAATCGCCACACACAATCATTTTTTCTTTTAGTGGTAGAGTGTTCAGTGCCTGTGGGCGGTCACTTGGACAGTAGTAATTGATCAGATGTAGATCTGTATTACCTGTCTTAAGTTTAAGTGTCTGATACTCAGCCCCTTCCATGTAGACTTTGATTTGGGAAGCCATGATGTTATTTCTTACAAGGGTCAGTATCCCACCTTTTCGCCTGTTCTTTCGGTCAGATCGGTAACACTGGTAGCCTCTGATTTTGAAGGCTATATTTTCATTGAGGTGAGTTTCTTGCAAGCAACATATGCTTACTTTCTCTTTGTCCAGGATGTTTTCTAATTCTACTTTTTTGTTGCTGACTCCCTCCGCATTCCAGTGCATTATTTTAAGTCTTAGTTTAGTATGGCCAGTCGTCCCCTGGGTCCAGTAGTTTGGGTTGGACCCTTTCGAGACATAGGGCCCGGCACTGCACCTGCCTGGGGGTCCAAAGCAGGGCGAGCACCATAACGATTAGCAGTAGTCGACATATTCCATTTTGCGTGATTGCGTGGCATCCTGATTTCTGTGGTGCGCCTCTTGGCTGGTTGCCTCCGTCTTCAGCACCTTTCTTTGCTAGAGCAGACTGTGGTCTCACTCGAGTGTAGATGTGTACGCGCGCACACGCCTGTCTGCGCATGCATGTACGTGCATACACATCTAGAGCATACTGGTTATTTTCCGGCGCCAGAGATTCGCCGTCGCCCCTTCTCCTGTTAGTTTAAACAGGCCCGCCACGTGAAGGCCAGGAGTTGGACTTTTGCTGCATAGGTTATGTATTCACGAGCCATTGAGGTATTTGAGCAATGTTGGGCGCTCACCCCAACACCGCGCCTCGGCTACATACAGCAACATTTGGAACCCGGCACACGTCATATCCTGGAGTCCCCTTATTCGCGCTGTATCTCGGTGTTCATGACCTTGACCGGAATAATGTTGTCGGTGTGCAGCAAATGGTTTAGTTATGTGTGTGAGTTGACCTGAATATTTCAGTGGTTGTATACTCTTGTGCACACTTAGGGGCTGTTATTGTGTGCTAATTTGTGATCCTGAAAATGGCCCGTTCCGGTTAGGGTTAGGGTTAGGGTTAGGGTTACACACACTGTGTTACCGTTCGTCTCTCCTTTTTCGCGCCTTTTTCGCGCCATGTCGCGCCATGACACGCACCGAAAAAAACTTTAATTGAACGGAGATCCCCCACCAGTGCTATACATAGCTGCTAACTACGCTATATATAGCTGCTAAAGCTAAATATTGCCTCGTGACGTCTGTTGCGGTGAATTAAAATTGAAGTACTAAAACCTGCATTACAGAAAATTAAAAATAGCCTATGTTGTTAAAAATCACTATCATTTAGTGCAGTGGTTCTCAACCGATGGGGAATTTCTCCCCCCCCCCCCCCGAGGGGGAATTTTAGGGTATGGGGAGAGGGGGGAATTAAGATTATTTCTAGATCGTATTAATAGAAGAACCGATTACTTGATATCGTTTTTCCCTCCATACTTTACGGTTCTGTACTTCTCGCACTTCTGAAATTCGTTTGTAACGTAAGTGGACCTGAAAATCACGTTGTATGTAGACGTCTAGACCTGTTCTAGTATGTGTTATTAAATTTAGCTTCGATTTTTACGTATACTGTGTGGGGGAGGGGGGAATTTATAGGGAGGAAATATGAAGGCGGGGGGAGGCGGTGACATTATGAACATATGGTGAAGGGGTACATGGGCCAAAAAATGTTGAGAACCACTGATGTAGAGAGCACTGGCATGTTGTGTATTGCTGTATGTTGTGTATTGCTGTATGTTGTGTATTGCTGTATGTTGTGTATTGCTGTATGTTGTGTATTGCTGTATGTTGTGTATTGCTGTATGACAGTGAATTGTGGAGTGAACCAGTTAGGAAGAGCTTGAAAGCAACGGAGAGCGGTTCCTGAGATGAAATTTGCGAATACCTTGGACAGCGAGATTAACTAACAGTGATTGCATGACAGTAGAGCATTATATACAACCAAAATATAGAGACAAACAATGTTCTTTGGTTATGTAATCAAAAGAGAGGCATTGCAAATCAAAACATCGTGACGACTAGAAAGATCAGTCGCAGAAGAGGCAGAGGCCGACAAAAAGAAATGATGCTGGAAAGTCTGAGACTTTGGCATGGAGCAATATCTTGAACAGATAAAAATTTTTTACTAGAAACGCCCCCCCCCCCCCCACCCCCTCTTCCGTCATTTAATTCAATCCAAGTCTTTTCCCATTTTTAGTTGCAGACAGTAATTTATTTTCATTGTTGCTGTGGTTATCTTGTTTTTTTTCTGTAGCAACTCGCGAAGAACTAGTTGTAAGCAGTTAGCATTATAACAACCTGATCTCTGTGGCGGGTGAGATTAAATTCGGCCTTGTGTATAACAACTGCCACATTTTAATTACGGTATTAATGGGTTTCAGAGTGCTGAAAAAAAGCGTTACTTCCAGAATGTTTTGATTCTTCTTGTCCTTAAGAGAAATGTCCCGGTTTCTCAGTTACAACATCTGGCAATCTTAGGCAAGTAATACTAGACGGGGAATTCCCTTTTTTTTATTGTGGTTGATTGAAGAGCTGTACCTTTACTTGAATATTTGTTCCTTGTTAGTTCGCTGTTGCAGCTAAAGGATTTCTACAAGATGAGGGCACCAGTTCCACGCCAACGCTGTATAGTCGTCTCTTGCGACATGAATGACATATGTATTTCATCATTGTCAAGGTGTAGCAAGCCATTTGCAAAACGTCTCTCTCATTACGGCCCACAGGAAGGGCTGTCGTTACTTTGCCAGTCCCCTTGCTTGGTGTATTTTCATGCCCATGATGTATTTTTTAAACATAAAGCTGTATGTAATAGACAGTGGTCATATATGTACTGTGATCAGTCGATCATTATGTGTTATGTTTAATTTGGTCATATATGTAATGTAGAAAAACCAAGAAGTATAAACGGACTAAAGTAGGGGTTAAAGCTGCTCTAGATTTTATTAGAAAGCAGCAAGTCAAATGGTTTGGCCATGCAAGTAGGCTACCAGTCAACAGCATGCCACAACAAGCAATGATGAACAGACCAGATGGAAACAGAGGAAGAGGCCGACCACGTAAACGTTGGACTGAGGGAATAACAGAATCCATGGGAATGTCGATATACGAAGCCCATAACCGGGCACTCTCACGAAGTTTATACTTCACCTCGACACCGCAAGGTACAAGAGGAACATGATGAGATGATGATGTAATGTAATGAATTGATTATATGTGCAATGTGATCAGTTAGTCGTGTATGTAATGTAAATAGTTGATTATATGTAAAATGTGATCAGTTGCACACACACAGGGTTATATGCCCTTGAGTTAGATAGCGGCAGTGTTAATCTCCCTTGGCATGAGTGTAACCAACAGTGGTTTGTGTGTGTATGTAGGGTCACAAAAAGTGAAAAGGTCAAAATGGTTTTTTTTTCCTTCTTTTCTGTATAAGTTATATTAAATGATAAACTGACACACAAACAGTAATGTCTCGGCTAAGAAATGACCTACAGACTTGAATAATGTACCGCTGGATTTGTTTTCTCAAGAGGTATCCAACTATGCAGGTTATATAATTAAAAATCAATTTAGAAAATGTTACTAAAGTGCCTAAATATGTGTCATGTAATCAGTTTGTCACATGTGTAATGTGATCAGTTAATCATATGTAAGGCATCAGTGAGCCATATATGAGTATGTATTGTAATCAGATGTTCATATGTAAAGTGATCAGATGTGTGATATAATCAGTTGGACATACATGTAACGTGATCAGTTGATCACATTCAAGTTTGACCAATGCTCTTAATGTGACGAAACAAAAGGCCCTGGGAGTTTTCCCCGGTTGCTGTAAGTAGGTCAATTGGTTTTCTGTCCATTGGAGGGGTTATGAAGCCACGAATCGAGCGGACTTCTCTGTCAACGTGTGATCTCATTATCCAGATTTATGGCTTCTACCCTGTTTATACCTTCTAGAATCTTCTAAATTAGGGGATCACTAAAGTGTTGTCTTCATAAAGATTCATTATGTAATCCCGCCATTTATCTTGTTTTCTTTGGCTGTCCGTAATTGTTTGTCCTTTTTTATCCAGAATGGCGCTTGATCGCATTTTTATTGGCTCTTATGGGAAGTAACGTAATAGAAATAATGCGACGAAACAATACTAATGCAATAACAAAAACAGTTCAACACGGTAAAACACGTACAAATGATCAGAAACTGGCATTCAACATCTACGTCACAGCGCTCGAGACATGTATATTTGTGCTCCGTCTCACACAAAAGTTGTTTAGTATCATCATCATCCTGCGCCATGCCGATAAGAGTAGGCGGTTATGTTTCGCCATTTCACGCGACCACCAGAGTCGTGGATCAGCTAAGTGTTCTTGTCTCGACAATACCACATGGCCAAGCCATCCATGTATTTACTTCTCTGCCTTCTCCTTGTTCTCTCCCCATCAGTCTTGCCAGTTGTCACCAAGTTCTCCAATTTATTTCTTCTCACAACGTGTCCAAACAATTGTGACTGTCTATGTCTAAGTTCTCTAATCAATTTACTGTTTTCATTTGTTTCTTGTAGGACTTGGTTATTGGTGTGGATACTTGTATTTCAGTGGCTAGTTGGTTAAGAACGCCTCAGGTTCGTCTTCTATCACGATCCTCACTGATAGTGCAGAATTTAATTTCTTAGTCCATCAATCGTAGCTGCGTTTAGTCATTGATGTGTATATCGTCGTGCAACAGGCGATCAATTACAAACAATATCATGTCATGTCTCCCTTGCTCAGTCTCAGTGTTCCCACTGGAGACCAAGAAATACATGGGGAGAACCGTTGAGGCCACTAAGACGATTACATAAATAGACACACATAGTATTATTTGGCGCTCACAGAAGAAGAAGAAGGAAATAGAAATTAGAAGACGCACTAGACAACATAAAATTTGAAAGCTATAATAGTTACCAACCGGGATCGAACCTGTCGCCTCCAAATGACGATGGCGCCTCGCTGCAGGAACACGTGTACTTCGACGCACGACCAACTAAGACCAGCAAATCATCGCTCGAACTCAATGTTCCCACGGAGACCAGCGAATCATCGTTCGATCTCAGTGTTCCCACGGAGACCAGCCAATAATCCCCCGATCTCAGTATTTCCCACTGGAGACCAGCCAGTCATCGCTCAATCTCAGTGCTCCCACTGGAGACCAGCCAATCATCCCTTTAATTGCACATACACCAGAAAGGCCTGGGCGGTAGAGCCACTTCAGCTCTTGCCGGTGTGTGTCAACCACTCATACCAGAAATACCTCGACTGAACCTTTCGGGGCTATAATGGAGAGTCAGTTACGATGACTACCTTATTTAAAGGAAATGTCCTAGGATAGTAAAGTCGGACGGTGTCATATTGACTACATCCCCTATTGAGTGCTGTTTTAAACATTGTATGTCCTTTATAGAACTTTGCGATGAACCTAGTTGATCTTCCACTGTTGTTTCTCTGGGCCAGCAGGTTTGCCAAAGAAAGAACAGTGACTGAGGACATGCTTCCTGGAAGATGAAGCAGTGGTCGACCAGGACGGAGATGGACACACGACATTGTAGACACCTTGGGCATGAGGGTGCGTGAGGTGGGAGCAATGGCAGGAGATTGAAAGGCTTTTCGGCGCACCGTGATGAGCGCACGGTCATGAGCGCGCCGTGATGTGCGCTCCATGATGAAAGCGCCGTGATGTCCGCGCCGCGATGAAAGCGCCGTGATGAGAGCGTCGTGATGTGCGCGCTGTGATGACATCGCCGTGATGACAGCGCCGTGATGACAGCGCCGTGATGAGAGCGCCGTGATGAGAGTGCCGTGATGTGCGGGCCGTGATGAGAGCGCCGTGATGAGAGCGCCGTGATGTGAGCGCCGTGATGAGAGCGCCGTGATATGGGCGCCGTGATGACAGTGCCGTGATGTGCGCGCCGTGATGAGAGCGCCGTGATGGCAGCGCCGTGATGAGAGCGCCGTATTTGAGCTCGCCGTGATGAGTTCGACGTTTTCCATAGGATCTGCGACATGATGATAATTCGTGAAAGATTTTTTTTTCCATATTATTTTGTACGTACTGGTCGATCCCTTATTGAATGGAGTCTCCTTGTCAATCGAGATGAGGAAAAGAGTTCTTACGAGCCAATCCTGGTGTACGGAATCGAATCATTGACAATTAGCAGCCAAGTTAAGAACTATGTGGAACCTTCAGAGCTGTGGTTTTATGGAAGAATGTTGAGAACACAATGGACAGATAGAAATAGTAATAAAGATATCATGAAAGAAGTTCACTCACAAATAGAACTGATTACTCGCACCATAAGAAGACAGTTCACATTCTTTGGGTATGTGATGAGAAAAGGTAAGCTGGGGTATGTCGTCACATCGGTACGGTTGGGGGGATGGAGAGGTTGGGGGAGACAAAGAGAGAAGATACTGGACAGTTTGACATCTTGGCATGGAGAAACTTCGGTATCAGAAATGATTGGCAGCCCAAGAGACAGAAGGCTGTGGACAGACATAATCACCATAGCCACACGACATGGACTAGAAGAAGAAGAAGAAAAAGTAGAAATCCACGAAAACCAGAAGCAGTACCAGCGTGATTTCATTCGTCTACATATTCAGCTTGTGAGTAAAAGAGTGTTGAAGGGCCATATAGAACCCATGCTATTGTACGCGTGTGAAACATGGACAGTGAGCAGGCAAGCCGTAAAGCATTTAACAGACTCAGTGCCCAAAAAAATAAGTAGGTTTGGAGCAAACAAATATGGATGGCGGAAAAATGGGAAGCAGGGGTGTCACAATTATGACATAAAAGTTGTTAATATGTTAGCAGACATGCTGTGTTATGTATCAATTTAAAGCTGATTGCTTAGGGGAAACTACTATCTTGACATTTTAATTGAGACACAATTTCGTGATGACAACATTTTGGCGATATATACACCTATGACAGATACAGGAAGTAGCTAAAGACGGTTAATTATCACATGGCACTTTATCAGTTTATGACAGTAGAAATGTGGTATCGGCAGAATATACAAAAAATACCACGGATGCAATGGAGGAAAAAAAAACAATAACCAGCAAATCCTACAAGAAACAAATAAAACCGTAAACTCATTACATAAATTATACGTTGACAGTCACATTTTTTTAGCACGTGATAAAGAGAACAAAACTGTAAAACTGTGTGACAACTGGCAAACTTGACATGAAAAGGACACGGAGAAGGCAAAGAGATCAATACATGAATGGCTTGATCACGTGGCAACATCGGGACATGAAGACTGACCTAATTTTAATACCCCAAAGAACGTGCAAGATGTGAAACGAGACCGTGGACATAAGCGAAAACGATGCTTATGGGAATGATGATGATTGTTAGAAATTTAGAAGATGTGAGAGGAATCACCATATTGGGGACATAACATCAATAATATTAGATATACGGATGATACAGTATTGATTGCAGATAACGAACAGGACCTGCAACATGTAGTAGATGCGATTGTTGTACATAATGAACAACCAGGGTTAGAATTAAATTGTAAAAAGACGCAAATTATGGTCGTCATTAGGAAGAAAGAAATTACCACAATGTAGTATATGGGTAAATGGGAATATTCTTAAACAAGTGAATCGGTACAGCTATCTGGGAACAGCCATAATATCTTATGGGAGAAGCCTTGAAGAGATTAGAACAAGAATCGCAATGGCTAAGGTAGTCTTTTGCGAGATGGAAAATACTGTATATTGACAAATAAAAAGGTGTCAGTTGCAAGGAGAAAACTAGTGTTGGAGTTCTACATAGAACATGTACTTTTGTATGGATGTGAAACGGGAACAATAAGCAGACACGCTGAAGAAACATCTAATGGCAGTTTAGATATGGTTTATAAGGAAAATGCAGAGAATACCATGGACAGACAGAAAAACAAAGGATCAAGTCCCACAAGAAGCAAATGAGAACCGAAAACTGATTAGAGAAATTAGACGTAGACAGTCAACATTTTTTGGATACGTTATAAGCAGAAATAAATTACAGAACTTGATGACAACTGGCAAGATTGTGGGTAAAAAACAAGAGGAGGGCAGAGAAGCAAATACCTAGATGGCTTGGCCACGTGGTATGGTCGAGTCAAGAACATAGAGCTGATCTACTACCCTGGTGAAAGAGCGAGATGGCGATACATGACCGCCCACTTTTATCGGCATGGCACATGATGTTGATGATAATTGGATCTGAACATCACAATTCATGGTGCTGAATGGTGCGCTGTGTTTGTCCCCGAGCCACATTTATCAATGTTACTGGCATCGTCATCAGTTTGTGTGCTCACCACCCGATAGCACCGTGAATGCCGACATGTATGTAAATTGTCTGGTTAAATGTTAACTCTCGCCTCTAATCAAGTAAGTCATTGTTTGTAACAGCTGTCTATATAGTTTGTAGTAGAGGCAAATGTGGCGAAGAGGTTACCGTGTTCGCCCCATACGCTGAAGGTGCTGGGTTCGATAACAGTTCATAACAACATAGGACTGGGAGTTTTTCATAATAATAATTAATAATATTAATATGACCATGGGAGGTGGGCATGATCAGACGACAGCTGATGATTATGTTATTATTGGTTAATAAAAGCCACGTGACAGCACACAGGACACGACCATAAGAGCTCCGTCTTCCTTTACAGATAACCACATTAATAGACGTTAAATAACACCGTAGATTTCTAGTTAGATACACATATAACACATCCACTCAGTCTACTTGTAACACAAGTAGTTATATGATAACGAATATTATGAGGAGTTACGTTCATACAAGACTCACTTTGCGTGTTATGATTAACAGGAAGGATGGCAAACTACAGCGACCTTTATGTTATTGGCGAGGAGTCTGAGAACGATCTCAGAGATGACATTAACCAGAATGAGTTGGTAAGTTGTTGCTCATTGTACTTCTTCTTCTTCTTCTTCTTCTTCTTCTTCTTCTTCTTCTTCTTCTTCTTCTTCTTCTTCTTCTTCTTGTCCTCCTCCTCCTCCTCCTCCTTCTTCTTCTTCTTCTTCTTCTTCTTCTTCTTCTTCTTCTTCTTCTTCTTCTTCTTCTTCTTCTTCTTCTTCTTCTTCTTCTTCTTCTTCTTCTTCTTCTTCTTCTCCTCCTCCTCCTTCTTCTTCTTCTCCTTCTTCTTCTTCTTCTTCTTCTTCTTCTTCTTCTTCTTCTTCTTCTTCTTCTTCTTCTTCTTCTTCTTCTTCTTCTTCTTCTTCTTCTTCTTGTCCTCCTCCTCCTCCTCCTTCTTCTTCTTCTTCTTCTTCTTCTTCTTCTTCTTCTTCTTCTTCTTCTTCTTCTTCTTCTTCTTCTTCTTCTTCTTCTTCTTCTTCTTCTTCTTCTTCTTCTTCTTGTCCTCCTCCTCCTCCTCCTTCTTCTTCTTCTTCTTCTTCTTCTTCTTCTTCTTCTTCTTCTTCTTCTTCTTCTCTTCTTCTTCTTCTTCTTCTTCTTCTTCTTCTTCTTCTTCTTCTCCTTCTTCTTCCTCTGCTGCTGCAGTGGCTGCTGATGCTGCCGATCCTCCTCCCCCCTCTCCTCCTCCCCCCTCTCCTCCTCCTCCTCCTTCTCCTTCTTCTTCTTCTTCTTCTTCTTCTTCTTCTTCTTCTTCTTCTTCTTCTTCTTCTTCTTCTTCTTCTTCTTCAAATTATCCCCAATTACCATCTTATTTATTCCCCAGCTTACACCCTTCTCTGTTTTTCTGTATTTAGTATTTTCTCGTGTAAGATTAATGCGTATATTCCACCTTCTTTTGATATTTCCCATGTATATCATCCTCTTCCTATATCTTGTGGCTTTAGAGATTGGTCTAGTAACGACTGCAGCTGTCAATGCGTGTGTTAGTTTTCTTCTTTGTTTACGATATTCTAAAAATTCTTCTTAAAATCCACATCTCCACTGTCTCAAGTTTCTTCATCTGTTCCAAAACCATTGTCTTAAATTTATTCTAGCCATGCTTATTGGCAACACACTTGTGTGTGGCGTATACGAACGAATGAACAAACTTTATTTTCAAAGGGTTACAAATTGGGCACATTTTACATTCGACTCTTCCAATCACTTCAACTTTTCCTACGCCATTGCCTTACATTTATTATAGACATGCGTGTAGGCCACACACACAACTGTGTCTTCACCTTTTCATAAACCATTGTCTTACGTGTATTCTAGACATTCTTACAGGCCACATATAATAGTTTCTTCACATTTTCATAAATCACTGTATTACATTCACTCTAGACCAGTAGTTCCCAAGCTTTTCAAGCAGAGGGCCATATCTACACGTGTCGGTAGTTAAGCGGGCCACAACGTTATAAAATTATAAAAGTCGTGCAATATTATTCTTACCTTTCTTAACTTTCGTCAACGAAATTCTAAAACTTTAAAGGCAGTCAGTGTCAGTACTACATTACGGTCATTATTTGGTTTAACATCAAAAGTTCATTTAACAATAAATGTTACACCAGTTTCGAAAATCGCTATTAATGTAATTAATTTAGAATTGTGACTGCTCTTCATAACCAGTTACTTAAGGCCAGATGCCAATTTATCAATGTCTGGGCACAAATCTGTCGTGCCCAAAGTCACAAGCGCAGTTAGGTTACTGCCGGTGAGTCTGGAACGTTGCTTGTTTTTTATAACGGTCATTGCGGAAAATGACTGCTCGCATCTGTAAGTCTAATCAAAACGACACATGTATCTCTGGGCGAATGAACGCCAGTGTTCAAATTGTTCAACAGACAATAGTCGCCAGAATGAAATCATATGATCAGCTGAAGGTGAAGCAGGCAGCTCCAGAAATTTACATCTCAGTGCAGAATTGCATTTCAAATCAATTACTTCGTGCTGAAGGTTTTGCTGTAATTGACAGAGCTTGGCATCAGGAAATACGAACGGATTTATGAAGAGGTCAAAATTATCCTCCTCTATTGTGAACTCTTGAAATCTCGACTGAAATGTCATAGACGGGTTTTAAGAATATCTTGGATATAGAAAATAACAAATGCACCCATACCTCAAGAGCTAAATATTGAAGAAGGTTGGCTATTAAAGACGACAAAACAAAGAAAATTGAAATATTTGTGTCACTTAAAACGTCACGAAAGTTTGGAGAGAACAGTAATGGAGGGGTATATGCCAGGGAAGAGAGGAAGAGGAAGGCCAAAGAGAAGATGGGTGCAGGATGTGGCAGATGATATCCAAATGTGTGTATCGGACGCGGGACATCTTGCTTATGACCGAGAAGTTTTCCGGAAGGTTGTCTGTCAGGTCTTAGTTAGATGTGACTGAGCTACCGTATAACAGTAGACGGTACTACCTGCTTTCTGTTAGCGCCGGACGTTGGGCGGCGCTTACCAAACCCAACACCCCACATTGTGCCAACAGCTTCGGGCGGAAGAGCGCAATTGGGAGGGTACAAGCCTTACCCTGGTGCGAGGAAATGCAAGCTAAAGACAAAATGTCAAGGCAGGGCAGACCAGGCCCTAAGCCTTGGTTGGCGGCTCGTCTAGGATCGAAGCTCCGACAGGCGGACAGTTAGAGCATTGCTTTGCTGATCCGGCAGCTTCTGCAGCTTGTCTTGTTCCAGATGTAGGGGTATTACCTTTCCTCTGGAGTGAACTAGGCAGGCCGAGAGAGGGATCATGCTGCATGGGCAACACATGATCTCTATATTTTAGCCCAGGCTTTGTGCTATGGAGAGGCAATAACTCCATCCCTGGTCTTAACTGGTCTCGGAATCAAAGCGAGAGGCAACTGTTACGGGTTATAAGTCCCTGTCATTTGGCGTAGACATGGGGCGCCACGCGTTGCCTCTGACGGTGGGAAACACCTACAGGTGTCACTGATCAGCTACCGCCCGCCTCAAGCTGGGCAGCCCCCGGTCAATTGGGTGCTGATCCGCCACAGCCTGCCTGCTTCAATGGGTGCTTGGGGCTAGGACAAAATCTGAATAGCAGGCTGTAAAACTATATGCACCAGGTACAAACAAAAATAAAAATAGAAACCTCAAGCTACGGCTTGCAACCTGGAACGTGAGAACCATGAGTCCAGAATTTTCCACTGACTTGACCAATATTGACGATGTGAGAAAAACGGCTGTGATTGATGCCGAACTCAATCGTCTTAACATTGATATTGCTGGCCTGCAGGAGACTCGCCTCGCTGAGGAAGGGTCACTCAGGGAAAACAATTACACCTTTTTTTTGGAAGGGTAGAGGGCAAGCAGAAAAAAGGCAACACGGTGTGGGCTTTGCAGTGAAGAATTCGCTACTGGGAATGATTGAAATTCCAGCAGGAGGAAATGAAAGACTATTATCCCTGCGCTTGGCAACCTCTTGTGGGTTTGCCACCATTATTACTGCATATGCACCGACACTCGATTCCTCTGAAGATGTGAAGGATTCGTTCTATGAGGAGTTAGACTCCTGTGATCAAGGCAGTTCCAAAATCCGACTACATTTATATGCTCGGTGATTTCAATGCTCGTGTGGGCAAGACTCGAGTTCATGGCCTATGTGCCTTGGAAAATACAACATCGGTCGCATGAATGAAAATGGGCAAAGGCTCTGGAGCATTGCACCAGTAATGACCTATGTATTACTAAACTCCTTTTTTAAAACAAAAGAGATGCATAAGCAAACAGCGAGACTCTGCAGCCCTTGATTGATAAGAAGAAGAAAGCTCTCTTAAGAAACAAGGAAAGACCAACGCGTAACACTCTGAGTGAGCTAAGGCAAGCTAGAAAGGATGTGCAAAAGGCTGCCAGGCAGTGTGCAAATGATTATTGGATCAAGTTATGTGAGTCCATTCAAATCGCAAGTGATAAGGGAAACATCAGAAGCATGTATGAAGGAATAAAGAAAGCCTGTGGTCCAATGATCAAAAGAAGTGCACCATTGAAAACCTTGACTGGAGAAATCATCACTGATAAGAAACAGCAGATGGACAGATGGGTAGAGCACTATTTGGAGCTTTACTCAAGTGAGACCAAACTAGCGGATGATGCCCTCAACGCCATAGAGGCTCTACCAACTCTTGACCACCTGGACACACTTCCCACCATAACAGAAGTTAAGTGTGCTATAAATGAACTTGCATTTGGCAAGGCTCCAGGTAAGGATGGGATTCCAATAGAGGTTATCAGGAGTGGGCAAGACACACTCACTCTACAGATCCACCAGCTAATAGAGCTATGCTGGCGAGAAGGACAAGTCCCACAGGATTTCAAAGATTCAAGCATCATAACACTGTACAAGAACAAGGGCGATCGGAGCGACTGCAACAACTATAGGGGTATCTCACTTCTGTGTATTGTTGGAAAAGTATTTGCCAGAATTGTTCTGCGCAGACTTCAAGTCCTAGGAGATCAAGTCTACCCCGAATCACAGTGTGGCTTTCGACAGAACCGGTCTACCATTGATATGATATTCTCATTGCGACAAATGCAAGAAAAATGCCGTGAACAGAATCAACCACTGTTTATTGCCTTCATCGACCTCACAAAGGCATTTGATTTGGTCAGTCGTGAGGGTCTGTTCAAGGCACTAAAGAAGATTGGCTGCCCACCAACTCTTCTGTCCATTGTGGAATCGTTCCACACAGGCATGAAGGGTATAATCAAGTTTGATGGTGCAACTTCTGAAGAATTTGAAATCAAGAGTGGAGTTATGCAAGGTTGTGTACTAGTCCCCACCCTCTTTGGAATATACTTTTCACTTCTACTGAAATATGCATTTCGTGATCAGGATGGTGGTGTATACATTCACTCACGCTCAGATGGCGGCCTTACAATGCTCAGAGATTGAAGGCCAAGACCAAAATTAGGAGGGTACTGATCAGAGAGTTGCTTTTTGCAGATGATGCTGCAGTTACGACCCACTCTGAGGAAGAATTGCAATGTCTACTATCTGCATTCTCCAATGCTTGTTCTGAATTTGGTTTAACAATTAGCAAAAAGAAGACACAGATTATGTCACAAGGTGCACATGGGGTACCATCAATCTTTATTGACGACACCGAACTAGAGATGGTAGACCATTTTACATATCTAGGATCAGTGGTAAATAGCAAATTATCCCTAGATCAGGAAATCAACATCCGGATTGGTAAGGCAGCAACAACAATGAACAGGTTAAGAAAAAGAGTCTGGGAGAACAGGAAGCTTACTGCCAAAACAAAAGTCCTTGTCTATCAAGCCTGTGTCCTTAGTACTCTTCTTTATGGCAGTGAAACCTGGACAACTTACTCACACCAAGAGAAACATTTAAACAGCTTTCATATGCGGTGTCTGCGAAGAATTCTTGGTATTAAGTGGCAAGACAAAATCACAAATACTGAAGTATTGGAAAGATCAGGTTGTGTGACAGTTTATTCCATGCTCAGTCTTCGTAGACTTAGATGGATAGGACATCTTAGGAGGATGGATGATGGTAGAATACCAAAGGACATCTTTTTTGGTGAATTACAGATGGGTAAGAGATCTCAGGGTCGGCCTCTACTACGATACAAAGATGTGTGTAAGCGGGACATGATTGATACAGGCATTGATAATGCACATTGGGAGCAAGTCGCCGCTGAACGTGTTGCATGGAGGGCAAACATCAGAAATGGAATAAAGACAAAGGAGAAAATTATTGCAGATAAGTCACACACCGAGCGTTTGAGACGTAAGATGGTGCATGATGGTGGAAATGACCACGTGTTCACATGCACCCACTGTGAACGGACATTTACAGCGCAAATTGGCCTTATCAGTCACATTCGCTACCGCCATAGGTAAAAGTTATTATGCCTTTTTAAAGCACAAACTATCGTCTGTCAAGACGGCAAGGTGCCAATGAATGAAAATGAATATGTTAATGGGGAAAAATTGGAGGTGGTGGAAAATTTCGAATATCTGGGGTCATTAATTACCAACAATGGTGACACGCTGAAAAAAAATAAAATAAAAGACGAATATCTATTGGTCTTCAAAAATTAAAACAACTTAATAAATTGTGGAGTGGGACAAAAAGAACTACCAAATTTTGATTTTTAAGAGCATGCATCTTGCCCATTGCAACATACGTGCTAAATGCCTTTGACTTTAAATGTCATAGACGGGTTTTAAGAATATCTTGGATACAGAAAATAACAAATGCACCCATACCTCAAGAGCTAAATATTGAAGAATGTTGGCTATTAAAGACGACAAAACAAAGAAAATTGAAATATTTTATTCACTTGAAAACGTCACGAAAGTTTGGAGAGAACAATAATGGAGGGGTATATGTCAGGGAAGAGAGGAAGAGGAAGGCCAAAGAGAAGATGGGTGCAGGATGTGAAAGATGACATCCAAATGTGTGTATCGGACGCGGGACATCTTGCTATTGACCGAGAAGTTTTCCGGAAGGTTGTTATGGGAGCGAGGTTCTGCAAAGGACATGCTACTGAATGAATGAATCAATGAATGAATGAATGTCAATATATTCTTGCTTGTACAGTATAAATGATGAAACATGTCACTGTATTTATGTGTATAATTGTAGTATATACGTTTCAACAACTCATCACTATATTCATGTGTATAAATGTAGTATATACGTTTCAACAACGCCAACATCACTATATTCATGTGTATAATTGTAGTATATACGTTTCAACAACGCCAACATCACTATATTCATGTGTATAATTGTAGTATATACGTTTCAACAACGCCAACATCACTATATTCATGTGTATAATTGTAGTATATACGTTTCAACAACGCCAACATCACTATATTCATGTGTATAATTGTAGTATATACGTTTCAACAGCACCACCATCACTCTTTTCTTGTATATGATTGCAATACTCGTATATATGATCCAGTAGTGCTAACGTCAATGCATTGATGTAATTCCAGTACATACGGTTTACAGCGCCAATATCAATGAGTCGGCATTGATAAACCAACAAATTAACTTTGGCGACAAAGAACAAGACATCGAATCGGACTCCACCAGCAAGAAGGTTGCGTCAAGTGTGAAGAGTGCGCAACCGCGACTCCAACTTCCAGAACGATACAGATCGCAGGCGGTCATCCGGAAAAACTAGTATAACTCGAACCAAGACCAATATCTTTGAGCCAACCTACAGGATGGATCCCAAACCAGACCAGTATTTTGTCTGGTACAAGGTAGTACATTTGCTTCAGTGTGTGAGAGACAAACAAGTAGAGAGAAGAGATACAAGGTAGTATGGTTGCTTCAGTGTGTGTGAGACAGACAAGTAGACAGAAGATGTACACGGTAGTATGGTTACTTCAGTGTGTGAGACAGACAAGTAGAGAGAAGATGTACAACGGTAGTATGGTTGCTTCAGTGTGTGTGAGACAGACAAGTAGAGAGAAGATGTACAAGGTAGTATGGTTGCTTCTGTGTGTGAGAGACAGACAAGTAGACAGAAGAGATACAAGGTAGTATGGTTGCTTCAGTGTGTGAGAGACAGACAAGTAGACAGAAGAGATACAAGGTAGTATGGTTGCTTCAGTGTGTGAGAGACAGACAAGTAGACAGAAGATGTACAAGGTAGTATGGTTGCTTCAGTGTGTGTGAGACAGACAAGTAGACAGAAGAGATACAAGGTAGTATGGTTGCTTCAGTGTGTGAGAGACAGACAATTAGACAGAAGAGATATAAGGTAGTATGGTTGCTTCAGTATGTGAGAGACAGACAAGTAGACAGAAGAGATACAAGGTAGTATCGTTGATTCAGTGTGTGAGAGACAGACAAGTAGACAGAAGAGATACAAGGTAGTATGGTTGCTTCAGTGTGTGAGAGACAGACAAGTAGACAGAAGAGATACAAGGTAGTATCGTTGATTCAGTGTGTGAGAGACAGACAAGTAGACAGAAGAGATACAAGGTAGTATGGTTGCTTCAGTGTGTGAGGGACAGACAAGTAGACAGAAGAGATACAAGGTAGTATGGTTGCTTCAGTATGTGAGAGACAGACAAGTAGACAGAAGAGATACAAGGTAGTATGGTTGCTTCAGTGTGTGTGAGAACAGACAAGTAGACAGAAGAGATACAGGTAGTATGGTTGCTTCAGGTGTGTGAGGACAGACAATTCAGACAGGAAGGATGTACAAGGTGTATGGGTGCTTCAGTGTGTGAGAGACAGACAAGTAGACAGAAGATGTACACGGTTAGTATGGTTGCTTTGCAGTGTGTGTGTGAGACAGACAAGTAGACAGAAGAGATACAATGGTAGTATGTTGCTTCGGTGTGTGAGAGACATAGTCAGAAAGATACAATGTATATGGTTGCTTCAGTGTTTGAGACAGACATAGACAGAAGATGTACAAGGTAGTATGGTTGCCTTCAGTGGTGTGAGAGACAGACAAGTAGAGACAGAGAGGATACAAAGGTAGTATGGGGTTGGCTTACATGTGTGGTGACGAGACAGACACATAGACAGAAGATGTACACGGTAGTATGGTTGCTTCAGTATGTGATAGACAGACAAGTAGACAGAAGAGATACAAGGTAGTATGGTTGCTTCAGTGTGTGAGAGACAGACAAGTAGACAGAAGATGTACAAGGTAACACGATTGTTTCTAAGTGGGAGAGACAGACAACTAGTCAGTCAGAAAAAGTACAGGATAATACGATTGGTTCTAAGTGGGAGAGACAGACAAATAGTCAGTCAGAAAAGTACAAGGCATATACGATTGGTTCTAAGTGGGAGAGACAGACAACTAGTCAGTCAGAAAAAGTACAGGATAATACGATTGGTTCTAAGTTGGAGAGATATACCACCAGATATTGATTCGAACAGATTCGTGGACGGATGGACAAGCAAGCAAAGATTTAGGCGAAAGGATAGACAGAGGTGTAGACATTCAGAAGGACACATTAATAAGCAGGTGAGTAGACACGGACATGGAGAGGCGAACGGGCGAGCAGACATCGCTGTCTAGAAAGAGATACTTGGGAGTAAGAATTGGCACGGCCAGAAAAGAGAGGCACACATGGAGAATTAGGGCCTCGTTAACTAACACAGAACTGGCACTATTAGCCCAAGAACTGGTGGGGGGGGGGGGGGGGGTGGGTTAAGGATCTGAGCACCTATGGACATGTCCGGAGAGCAAGCATCATACCCAAATAGATAACTAACTAACTAACAAATTAACTAACTAACTAACTGACTGACTGACTGACTACCTATCTAACTAATTAACTAGCTAACTACCTAACTAACTAACTAACTAAGTAACTAACTAACTAACTAACTAACTAACTAACTGACTGACTGACTACCTATCTAACTAATTAACTAGCTAACTACCTAACTAACTAACTAACTAACTAACTAACTAACTAACTAACGGACTGCCTAATTAACTAACTACTAACTAACTAAACTAAACTTAATTAACTAACTAACTAACTAACTAACTAACTACCTAACTACCTTACTAACTAAATACCTACCTACCTACATAACTAACTAACTAACTAACTAACTGACTGACTGACCTGACTGCCTGACTGACTGACTAACTAACTAACTGACTGACTGACTGACTGCCTGACTGACTGAACTAACTACTTAACTAACTAACTAATTAACTAACTAACTAACTAACTAACTGACTGACTGACTGACTGACTAACTAACTAACTAATTGATTAACTACTAACTGACTGACTGACTGACTGACTGACTGATTGACTGACTGACTAACTAACTGACTAACTAACTACTAACTGACTGACTGATTGACTGACTAACTAACTGACTAACTAACTAACTAACTGACTGACTGATTGACTGACTGACTGACTAACTAACTAACTAATTAACTAACTGACTGACTGACTGAATGACTAACTGACTGACTGACTGACTAACTAACTAACTGACTAACTAACTAACTAATTAACTAACTGACTAACTAATTAACTAACTGACTGACTGACATACTTACATACTTACTGACTAACTAACTGACTAACTGACTACCTAATTAACTAACTGACTGACTGATTCACTGACTGACTGACTAATTGACTGACAGACTGACTGACTGACTGACTAACTAACTAACTGATTAACTAACAAACTGACTGACTAACTAACTAACTAACTAATTGACTGAGTGACTAACTAACTAACTAACTGACTGACTGAATAACTAACTAACTAACTTACTTACTGACTAAGTAACTAACTAAGTAACTGACTGACTGACTGACTAACTAACTAAATAACTAACTAACTATCAGACTGACTAACTATCAGACTGACTAACTAACTAACTAAGTAACTAACTAACTAAATAACTGACTAACTAAATAACTAACTGACTGACTAACTAACTGACAGACTGACTGACTGACTGACTGACTGACTGATTAATGTATATATGTATGTAAGTAAAGCCTTGTTCGAGGTGGGCAGATGTTTAAACCTGACAATTGCCCCCGGGTCTACCCAGCTGAAGATGTGTACCAGGAAATGTTGTGGGAGATTTTTTTAAAAGCTGGCGTGATATTGACCACATCAGCCATCGAGTGGCGACTGGTCACTAAAAATGTGGGGCTAGTACCACATACCCCACACACCTCGTGATGTGAGGGCTAGTACCACATACCCCACACGCCTCGTGATGTGGGGCTAGTACCACATACCCCACACACCTCAAGGTGAGGGCTAGTACCACATACCCCACACGCCTCAAGGTGAGGGCTAGTACCACATACCCCACACGCCTCAAGGTGAGGGCTAGTACCACATACCCCACACGCCTCAAGGTGAGGGCTAGTACCACATACCCCACACGCCTCAAGGTGAGGGCTAGTACCACATACCCCACACACCTCGTGATATGGGGCTAGTACCACATACCCCACACACCTCGTGATGTGGGGCTAGTACCACATACCCCACACACCTCAAGGTGAGGGCTAGTACCACATACCCCACACACCTCGTGATGTGGGGCTAGTACCACATACCCCACACACCTCAAGGTGAGGGCTAGTACCACATACCCCACACACCTCAAGGTGATGAGGCTAGTACCACATACCCCACACGCCTCAAGGTGATGTTGGCTATACCAAAATACCCAACACACCTCACGGTGAGGGCTAATACCCACTACCCCACACCGTGCCTCAAGGTGAGGGCTAGTACCACATACCCCACACTCCTCAAGGTGAGGGCTAGTACCACATAGCGCCCACACGCCTCAAGGTTAGGGCTAGTACCACATAACCCCACACCTCCATCCCTCGTGATGTGGGGCTAGTACCACATACCCCACCGCCTCAAGTGAGGGCTATACCACATACCCCACAAGCCTCAAGGTGAGGCTAGTCCACATCCCCACACGCCTCAAGGTGGAGGGCTCAGTCCACATACCCCCACCCTAAAGGTGAGGGCTATACACATACCCCACACGCCTCGTGATGTGGGCTAGTCCCACATACTCCACACGCCTCAAGGTTAGGGCTAGTACCACATACCCCACCGCCTCAAGTTGAAGGCAGTACCAAATACCCCCACACAGACCTTCAAGGTTAGGGCTAGTACCACATACCCCACACGCCTCAAGGTGAGGCTAGTGCCACATTAACCCCACACGCCTCAAGGTGAGGGCTAGTACCACATACTCCACACGCCTCAAGGTGAGGCTAGTACCACATACCCCACACACCTCGTGATGTGGGGCTAGTACCACATACCCACACACCTCGTGATGTGGGGCTAGTACCACCATACCCCACACACCTCGTGATGTGGGGCTAGTACCACATACCCGATACGCCTCGTGATGTGGGCCTAGTACCACATACCCCACACACCTCGTGATGTGGGGCCTAGTACCACATACCCCACATGATGTGGGGCTAGTACCACATACCCACACACCCTCGTGATGTGGGCCTAGTACCACATACCCCACACACCTCGTGATGTGGGGCCTAGTACCACATACCCCACAACGCCTCGTGATGTGAGGGCTAGTACCACATACCCCACACGGCCTCGTGATGTGAGGGCTAGTACCACATACCCCACACGCCTCGAGATGTGGGGCCTAGTACCACATACCCCACACGCTCGTGATGTGGAACAGAGTCCTTTACTTGGCAGGTGTTGTGCCAGGGCATACGGACAACTAAGGAGCAGATAGTGTTGCGGCTTGGTTGCTGTGGGGATCGGAAGAGCAATGGATCAGGCTGACATCCTAAACGCCCTCAGGGATACCTCCGCGTAAATAACTCAGAAGATGAATATTTTGACCAATCTTCAGGAGCATCATGTCAAAAGGCGTGAAACTTGACGAGAGCGCATTGTGGGGAGCCAAAGATGGAACAGCCAGCTATCACAGAACTGGTATTTCAGTCGTTACACGCTGAGGGATATACTGAGGAGGTAATCTGGGCAGTGATGGACTAATAGTTCGACGTGCAGCGGAGATGATTTGTAAATTAACTAACTAAACTAACTATCTAATTAACTAACTAACTAGTTAACTAACTGAATGACTAACTGACCATGTAGCTAACTAACTAAACAACTAGCTAGCTAGCTAACTTTTTTTTTTTTTAATTTGCATATCAGTTTTATAGAACATTGCAGTCAACACCAGCATTTTTCAGCTGCTCTTGATGTCTTGGCAAGTTTCACGTTCAATAGTTTGCCATTGCTTTCCGAACAACCGGCTCACATACCTTTCCGTAAGACACCCGCGCGACGCGATCTCCTGTCAAATCTCGCGCAACTGTGTTTCGGACGTGGTATTCGGGATTACGAACAGCGTCTTTAACTCCTTCGCCAGGGAGACCGGCAGCTAACTAACTAGCTAACTAATTAACTAACTAGCTAGCTAACAAATTAGCTAACTAACTAGATAGCTATCTAGCTAGCTAATTAACTAACTAGCTAACTAACTTAACATAAATACAGACCCTTGTGAAATAAGTGAAGACATAAACATGGCACTCAAAATTACTTGAAAAACAACAATAACAATATGAATAATATTAATAATATACGAAATTATCTGAAATAACAATACACATTACACAACCCAATTATAAGCTAGAGGTCTGAACAGGATATTACCTACCATTAAGCCAAACTGTCTCCCCAGGTCAGGAATCTGATCAACAAAATGATTATACCGCTGTTCGAAAATTTCACCTACAACAGTCGAGCGGCCGGAAACTTTTGTAAGATGATCTGCAACAAATCTGTTTCATCGGTACGGTGTATGTCAGTCTGTCTCTGTCTGTCTGTCTGTCTGTCTGTCTGTCTGTGAGGACTGGTTGAGTCTGAATATGGGTATCAGTGTTTGTATGTAGTGTTTGTGTATCATATCTTTAGTCCTTACTGCCTCAGCGGTGCGCTGCCTATCTGTGGGTGAGGGTTGGGTGGATGTGAGTGTGTATGTAGTATTTGTATAGCATAAGTTCTTTCATTTACAGACATAAAAATAGCTTACCGCTGAGACAGAATGGGTTGGCGTGCAGGCCACTGAGCTATCTCGTCTCCTGTTTATGCTCAGGCGTCCATAATATGATGTTTACTGCTACACGCATTTAACATACTTAATCCATAACAGCCGGTCTCCCTGGCCGAAAGGTTAGCAGCTTTCTCCGTAACCCCGAATACTCTCGTGGTTGACGTGAGCGGACGAGAATTGGAAGCGGTTTCGAGTCGCGCCAGTGACTTATGAGAGTCTGGAGCCGGTCGCTCAGAAAGCAATGGCAAACTACTGAGCCAAGAAATCAACAATCAGCTGAAAGATGCTGATGTTGACAGCGATGTCCTGTAAAGGATATGCAAAACATTTTTAATCCATAACATATAATTGCTGAGTGAGAGATGGGTGGCTGGAAGGCGTGAATAAAAGACAGGCATACATGCCCTATTTGTGACCCTTTAGAAATGAAGTTCATTCTTATTTTTTTCTATGTGTATATCTGTACGTCTGTCTACACGTGGCCGGCTGACTGGCTGATGGCTGGGTTTGTTGGTGGGTGGTTGGGTTCAAATCCTCTGCACGACTGGGGTTTTACCTCTAAGTCCAGAGCGTTGATGTTCAGATCATGTGCTTTTTAAAAGACCTTGACCTATTGGAGTGACATTGATGCGACTCCCCCCCCCCCTCCCCTCCCTACACTGTACGGGAGTGCTGTCTCCCCTGGAGCTGTGTTGCAGAATTCCCATTTCCCTCTCCAAGCTCAGTAACCAACACGGTGTGCAAGGCTGGTACTGGAACTTCACGTCTGAGGAGGCGAGACGATCCCTGGAGACTGGATAATCCTGTCTGTGGATAGGTTGGATCACGAAGAGGTGCTCAAGATCTTGATCTGTATGACACTTGCACTAAGTCGAGCTCCGACATCTTGGTCAGTGTGACACCTGAACTCAGTCGTGCTCCAACATCATGATCTGTGTGAAACCTGAACTTGGTCGTGCTCCAAGATCTTGAATTATGTTAAACCTGAACTTAGTCGTGCTCCAACATCTTGATCATGTTAAACCTGAACTTAATCGTGCTCCAAGATCTTGATCATGTTAAACATGAACTTAGTCGTGCTCCAACATCTTGATCATGTTAAACCTGAACTTAGTCATGCTCGTTGGATCACGAAGAGGTGCTCAAGATCTTGATCTGTATGACACTTGCACTAAGTCGAGCTCCGACATCTTGGTCAGTGTGACACCTGAACTCAGTCGTGCTCCAACATCATGATCTGTGTGAAACCTGAACTTGGTCGTGCTCCAAGATCTTGAATTATGTTAAACCTGAACTTAGTCGTGCTCCAACATCTTGATCATGTTAAACCTGAACTTAATCGTGCTCCAAGATCTTGATCATGTTAAACATGAACTTAGTCGTGCTCCAACATCTTGATCATGTTAAACCTGAACTTAGTCATGCTCGTTGGATCACGAAGAGGTGCTCAAGATCTTGATCTGTATGACACTTGCACTAAGTCGAGCTCCGACATCTTGGTCAGTGTGACACCTGAACTCAGTCGTGCTCCAACATCATGATCTGTGTGAAACCTGAACTTGGTCGTGCTCCAAGATCTTGAATTATGTTAAACCTGAACTTAGTCGTGCTCCAACATCTTGATCATGTTAAACCTGAACTTAATCGTGCTCCAAGATCTTGATCACGTTAAACATGAACTTAGTCGTGCTCCAACATCTTGATCATGTTAAACCTGAACTTAGTCATGCTCCAACATCTTGATCATGTTAAACCTGAACTTAGTCGTGCTCCAAGATCTTGATCATGTTAAACCTGAACTTAGTCGTGCTCCAACATCTTGATCATGTTAAACCTGAACTTAGTCGTGCTCCAACATCTTGATCATGTTAAACCTGAACTTAGTCGTGATCCAACATCTTGATCATGCTAAACCTGAACTTAGTCATGCTCCAAAATCTTGATCATGTTAAACCTGAACTTAGTCGTGCTCCAACATCTTGATCATGTTAAACCTGAACTTAGTCGTGCTCCAACATCTTGATCATGTTAAACCTGAACTTAGTCGTGCTCCAATATCTTGATCATGTTAAACCTGAACTTAGTCGTGCTCCAACATCTTGATCATGTTAAACCTGAACTTAATCGTGCTCCAAGATCTTGATCATGTTAAACATGAACTTAGTCGTGCTCCAACATCTTGATCATGTTAAACCTGAACTTAGTCATGCTCCAACATCTTGATCATGTTAAACCTGAACTTAGTCGTGCTCCAAGATCTTGATCATGTTAAACCTGAACTTAGTCGTGCTCCAACATCTTGATCATGTTAAACCTGAACTTAGTCGTGTTCCAACATCTTGATCATGTTAAACCTGAACTTAGTCGTGCTCCAACATCTTGATCATGTTAAACCTGAACTTAGTCGTGTTCCAACATCTTGATCATGCTAAACCTGAACTTAGTCATGCTCCAACATCTTGATCATGTTAAACCTGAACTTAGTCGTGCTCCAACATCTTGATCATGTTAAACCTGAACTTAGTCGTGCTCCAACATCTTGATCATGTTAAACCTGAACTTAGTCGTGCTCCAACATCTTGATCATGTTAAACCTGAACTTAGTCGTGCTCCAACATCTTGATCATGCTAAACCTGAACTTAGTCGTGCTCCAACATCTTGATCATGTTAAACCTGAACTTAGTCGTGCTCCAACATCTTGATCATGTTAAACCTGAACTTAGTCGTGCTCCAAGATCTTGGTTATGTTAAATCTGAACTTAATCGTGCTCCAAGATTTTGATCACGTTAAACATGAATTTAATCGTGCGCCAACACCTTGATCATGTTAAACCTGGATTTAATCGTGCTCCAAAATCTTGGCCAGTGTGAAACCTGAATTTAGTATTTCAACCTCAGTACCAACCACCTGACCTACATATAGATAGAAATTGTATGTTTAGTGCATAGAAAGTGTATGGTTAGTGCTTACAAAATGTATGTTGAGTGCATAGAAATTGTATATATAGTGCATACAAATGTATGTTTAGTGTATAGAAACTGTAGGATTGGTGCATAGAAACTTATGTTTATTGCATAGAAAATGTTTGTTCAGTGCATAGAAAATGTATGTTTAGTGCAAAGAAATTGTATTTTGGTGCATAGAAAATGTATGCTCAATGTGTGGATCCACCAGTTGGAAATTTCTAGAGTGGATCTACCAGTTGAAAGTTTCTAGCGTGGATCCACAAGTTGAAAGTCTCTAGAGTAGATCCAGCAGTTGGAAGTCTCTAGAGTGGATCCACCAGTTGGAAGTTTCTAGTGTGGATCCACTAGGTGAAAGTTTCTAGTGTGGATCAACCAGTTGAAAGTCTCTAGAGTGAGTCCACCAGTTGAAAGTTTCTAGAGTTGATCCACCAGTTGAAAGTTTCTAGAGTTGATCCACCAGTTGGAAGTTTCTAGTGTGGATCCACTAGGTGAAAGTTTCTAGAGTGGATTCACTAGTTAGAAGTTTCTAGAGTGGACCCACCAGTTGGAAGTTTCTAGTGGTCTCCCATTCCCTTTCACAGGTGAAGAAGAAGTTCGACTGGCCACGCTATCGCTACATCTGTCACGTGACTCTCTTCCAGCTCAACCAGCAGGGCGTGGTTGTGGCAGACCGCAGTCTCAAGTACGCGGACACGGACAACTGCGCCGTCAGTCTGTTCAGAAAGAAGGATTGTGTAATGGTCGTCACATTCTACGGTATCTACCTAGAGTAGGGGCCCACCGTCCGTGACTAGTGAGAGACAGAACAATACGTATGATCTTACATCCGAGTGCTTCATGTTAGATTGATAAATACTAGTCTGTCATCAGTACACTAGAGGTGGAATAAAATGTACATCATCTCTCTCTCTTTAGTGTTCTTTGTGTGTCTTTGCTGTTGGCTATAGCGACCGTGTTCCTCAAGAGATAATTTCTGTTTATGATGTTTTAAATATTCATATCCTAAAATTGGGAGGTATGCTGGTAATAATGTGCTTGTGTAGGTCAGTATGGCCGAATGGATAAGAACGCACGTTCTTAAACATCCGGTGTGCTGATGCCGAAGTAAGGGGTTCACCTACACCGGACAGCTGGACTAAAATATTCACCTATCATCCTGGACTTGGGGACGTTAATTACAAGTACTTCTGAAGTCGGAGTGGGTTCTCCTGATGGCGAGGAACACTGGTAAATAGGAAAGTATGCAACAAATCAGTCCAGTGAACAAGAAGTAGTAGCACGTGTATAAACTATGCTTAAGTTTAAAATGAGCGAGCGCTAAAAGAAAAAAAAATTTGGAACAACAAAAACAAAGCAATAGACATGTTTTGTTCCGTTGATAAAGACCTCGGTGGGTCATGGATGGCACAGGCAGACATATTTATACATCAGGTGTGTGATCTAGAGACCATCAATCGTGATAAAGAGTGGCTTAAAGTACCGGAAGACATGTTGGACTGGCACAATGTAATAGTACCACTGGGTCCCGAGTGCAGAGAATGTATTGGGGCCGCACACAGTTTGAGATGCAACAACTGATCCAGAGTAACAAACATCAAGAAATAAATAAGCCTTAAAAGTCAAGAGGACTTAATTGCTCCAGGTTTCATCCCATATGGCTCAGTCTCTTTCCAAAGGGCGGCCTGCAGAAAGCATTGCACAAAGCACAAACTCCGTAGCTCCAGCAACGACCCCCAGGAGTCTCCGAGACAAATGCACTCGTGAACCGAAAGACGTAGCCCGGAATCGAACCCACAAACTTCGGAGCGCGAGTCAGAAGGCCTGACCACTTCGCCCCGAAGACTCCCATACACACATCATTAAGGTGACATAGTGATCCACACCGATGGGTCAGAGTTGAGAAACATATAGTGGTTGGGATTTCATTGCGAAAGCTAATGAGCGAGTCTTGAAAAAGGATAGTCTGGCATATGAGACTTCGACCTCCAGCATGAGAATGGAGGTGGAAGCTGTAACAGCGGCATTCCGTTGGTTAGAGGAAATCACCGCAACACACATTGTATTCATTACGGACTCAAAGGAGTATGCTTAGTAAGGTGGAGAAAGGAATATTTCGTGTGGAATGGCTCACCTCGCTTCAGAGGTCACAGATTGTGAGAACTCTATGTAATTTTTGCCCTGGCCATACGGGAGTGCGGAGGGAATGAACAGGCTGATAGGCTGGCAAGGAATGCCCCGCTTGGTACTAGATTACCTATGGACAAGTGGGAGGTGGTCGTTCGTCTGTGGGACCAGGTGAAGAAGGTTGGGGAACGGAGTAAAAACCCGTATGTGTAAAGAATGAGATTGCGGGGAATCGGCAGGGGTTCTGAAAGAATCTCAAAACTGAGAGGGAAGATCAGGAGAACTTTCAATCAGATAGCGGTGGGAACGATTGGTAGTGTGACTCTTTGCTGGCTGTTGAACGAGGGGACGGAGCGCGTATGGGAATGTCCCGATTGCAGTGATGTCGGTTCTTAGCTCAACTCAGCTCAATTAAGGACTTAGGTCGAAACATTGGCCAGTATCTGTGTGATTCTCCATGCGTGGAGTTTCTCCGTTAGATTTTGAGCTTTTATTCGGGCTTACGTGACAACTCGTCAGCAGTCAAACCCTCTTACATGTGAAATGGGCCAATATCACGCTGAGCGTCTTTGCTTCCCAGCAAATGTTTCGTGACGTGGTCTAGGAGTGCTGCTGCTGCTTCTTACAATTACAATGCCCTGTGTCCTGTGTAACCGTTGAGAGCAACCCCAACCTCAGATTGATTTGCCAGGCAATTTTACGTTCAGTAGTTTGCCATTGATTTCTGAACCAGACGTCAACGTTGACGTCCAACTGACCGGTTAAGGGAACTACCCTACCGTCAGTGCATCGGGATTTTAATAGTAAGCGTTCTTATTAGTTTGGTCACATCGGCCTCTTTGCTGCTTCTATAGGCAGTGAATAAAAGGATAGCCATGCATAAATAGGGCAACGGAAAACTGGCAACGGAGCTGAAGAAATATAAACTGCTACTTTATTAAAGAACTCCGACTTTCAAAGTAATACTAGAATTACGTATGCCATTGGCTTGAAGAACTCCGACTTTCAACGTAATACGCAGTTCGTAATCCTGCATACCGCGTTCGAAACACAGCTGCGTTGGTTTTTTTATGACATGGTGCGGGTACCGGTTGTACAGAAATCAATGGCAAACTACTGAACGTAAACTTGCCCAGGAATTACGAACAGCCAAAAATACTGGTGTCCTTTGACTGCTACGTCCGAAAAGATATGCAACCAACTAACCACGAAACAAAACAAAATATCACGACCACTCTAGTATGGTGATATATAATCCTTCTGTCCAAATGGGAGGTCACATTTCGCGATATGCTAACCTTCGGCACTGAACCAGTGAAGAAAATGTGCTCTCCACACGGAAGGTCGGCTGTCATGAGTCTCCAACACCCTCTGTCCAGTGTCTTCATGTTATGTTATGTTATGACGATTGACATCTCCTCATTGTGGATATTCCTGGCCTATTCATGATGCACGCATACATACGGGTCAGGGCGCTGCGTGGTCTCGAGGTATGGTGTCCGCCTCGAGTGCTGGAGGTCCCGGGTTCAAGCCCCGGTGAGGACCGGGATTTATTTCAAGTGGACTTCTAGTAATAAAATGTCCCCTGGTCTCTGGGTAGTGAGATCGGACGCCCGTGTGTATTGTTGCGCACGTAAAAAATCCCTTGGCAGTTGGAAATAGAAAAAGAGTAGCCTAACGGCGCTGCCCGGGCAAAATTTCGAGTTAAAAATCTATTCAAAGTATTTCAGGATCCTCGCCGGTGCTGCGGAGTTCGTGCACTGAGCTGAGTTTCTCCAAACTCAGGTTTGAGTTAGGAGGAGAACGGAGCACTTTTGGGTTACACCTGTGTGCCGTGATGTTGATCCGTCGACTAAACAAAACTAAACTAGCATACATACGGGTCTTCCAGTCCACGCCTTGATGTTTCCCAGTCACCCGTAACGCGATCTTCCTTCCTCTTGCATGCTTTCCCACACCGTTCCTGACGTGTACAAGGCTGATCGACCGTGCACTTACTATACCCCAAACGCCAGCCGGTCATAGGTTCGCATTCGCATCGGGGAGGATTTTTAAATTGACCTTGCCTTCCTGGTCGTTGCAGACTAACATGTTTACCAGGAAATGTTTTGGGAAGTGAAAGTGGCAGGCATGGTATTGACCACAACACTCCTGGAGTTCCAAGTTTTTATGAATATGAGACTAGCATCAAATGCTCAGTTTGCTTCCAGACGTGTAAAAATAGCCACTTTAGTAATTTTTCTAAATTATTTTTAATTATGAAACCTGAATATTTGGATACCTCTTGAAAAAAAAAATGTAACGGTACCTTATTCAAGACTGTAGGTCAATTCTAAGTCGAGATATTAAGGTTTGTGTGTCAGTTTATCATTTAATAACAGTAAACAGATCTCCCCCTCCCTCCTCTTTACTTACAGCCTGCAATGTCTCGACGTTTGTTATCTTCTCTGTTCACGATAATCTCAATATTCTGCTCTTTCCACAACCACGGTTCTATCACAGATCATGTAGCATATTCAACCCGTGCACATTACACAGTATCTTTTGTTTATCAAACAAACAGAAACATCAGAGAGGCGGGGTGGGGGGGGGGGGGGGGGGGGGGGGGAATTGCTGGAAAAGAAACCATGGGGCGCTGAGGCAAGTCTAGACCATTTTGAGAAACACTGAATGGATCACAATGTGCGAACTTATCTGCCCAACTGAGCTCGCAGTTCAAAGCGCTCTGTGTTCACAGATGAGAGATGGCAATCTGTGTTATGAACCAACATGTAACTACAAAAGTATGGCCCCTTTGACACCAATAAAGCTGGATTATAGAACAGTTCGGTTATAGTTACAACTTCCTTTACAGCGGTGTGTGATGTCGTTGTTGTGAGATCATATCAGCTGCCCATGAATTTGAGATGCAATATCTCAATCTCTCTCTGAACTTGGATGTTGTAGTGATGTAGTGTGTTTTGTTTTTCTGCTGTATTTGAGAATATCTCTATTTGAACTTTGGATATAATTTCTATTTGAAATTAATGATATATATTTAGCCCCTATATGCGGGATGTGTTAGATAATATCTTACCCTGAACTTGGGATATATACTATGATTGAACTTGGAATATATAATATCTATGATTGAACTTGGAATATATAATATCTATGATCGAACTTGGGATATATACTATGATTGAACTTGGAATATATAATATCTATGATTGAACTTGGGATATATAATATCTATGATTGAACTTGGGATATATACTATGATTGAACTTGGAATATATAATATCTATGATCGAACTTGGGATATATACTATGATTGAACTTGGAATATATAATATCTATGATTGAACTTGGAATATATAATATCTATGATCGAACTTGGGATATATACTATGATTGAACTTGGAATATATAATATCTATGATCGAACTTGGGATATATAATATCTATGATCGAACTTGGGATATATACTATGATTGAACTTGGAATATATAACATCTATGATTGAACTTGGGATATATAATATCTATGATCGAACTTGGGATATATACTATGATTGAACTTGGAATATATAATATCTATGATTGAACTTGGAATATATAATATCTATGATCGAACTTGGGATATATACTATGATTGAACTTGGAATATATAATATCTATGATTGAACTTGGAATATATAATATCTATGATCGAACTTGGGATATATACTATGATTGAACTTGGAATATATAATATCTATGATTGAACTTGGAATATATAATATCTATGATCGAACTTGGGATATATACTATGATTGAACTTGGAATATATAATATCTATGATTGAACTTGGAATATATAATATCTATGATCGAACTTGGGATATATACTATGATTGAACTTGGAATATATAATATCTATGATTGAACTTGGGATATATAATATCTATGATTGAACTTGGGATATATACTATGATTGAACTTGGAATATATAATATCTATGATTGAACTTGGAATATATAATATCTATGATCGAACTTGGGATATATACTATGATTGAACTTGGAATATATAATATCTATGATTGAACTTGGAATATATAATATCTATGATCGAACTTGGGATATATACTATGATTGAACTTGGAATATATAATATCTATGATTGAACTTGGGATATATAATATCTATGATCGAACTTGGGATATAATATCTATGATCGAACTCTGGAATATATACTATGATTGAACTTGGAATATATAATATCTATGATGAACTTGGAATATATAATATCTATGATCGAACTTGGAATATATAATATCTATGATCGAACTTTGGGATATATACTATGATTGAACTTGGAATATATAATATCTATGATTGAACTTGGATATATAATATCTATGATTGAACTTGGAATATATAATATCTATGATCGAACTTGGGATATATACTATGATTGAACTTGGAATATATAATATCTATGATTGAACTTGGAATATATAATATCTTATGATCGAACTTGGGATATATACTATGATTGAACTTGGAATATATAATATCTATGATTGAACTTGGGATAATATAATATCTATGATCGAACTTGGGATATATACTATGATTGAACTTGGGAATATATAATATCTATGATTGAACTTGGGATATATAATATCTATGATCGAACTTGGGATATATACTATGATTGAACTTGGAATATATAATATCTATGATTGAACTTGGAATATATAATAACTATGATCGAACTTGGGATATATACTATGATTGGAACTTGGAATATATAATATCTTTGATTGAACTTGGAATATATAATATCTATGATCGAACTTGGGATATATACTATGATTGAACTGGAATATATAATATCTATGATTGAACTGGGATATATAATATCTATGATCGAACTTGGGATATAAATATCTATGATCGAACTTGGGATATATACTATGATTGAACTTGGAATATATAATATCTATGATTGAACTTGGGATATATAATATCTATGATTGAACTTGGGATATATACTATGATTGAACTTGGAATATATAATATCTATGATTGAACTTGGGATATATAATATCTATGATCGAACTTGGGATATATACTATGATTGAACTTGGAATATATAATATCTATGATTGAACTTGGAATATATAATATCTATGATCGAACTTGGGATATATACTATGATTGAACTTGGAATATATAATATCTATGATTGAACTTGGAATATATAATATCTATGATCGAACTTGGGATATATACTATGATTGAACTTGGAATATATAATATCTATGATCGAACTTGGGATATATATTATCTATGATCGAACTTGGGATATATACTCTCTTGTGAACGCCACACATTTCCTAGTGTTATAAATGCTTATATTGCCATTTGTATTCTTATTTTGATATCTGTATCTGTTCTCCCCACCTGTGTCTACATTGCTACCTATATAGGTGTATGATTTCGTCTCCTGAAGTGAGGTTTCACCAAGGGAGATCGGGTTATCGTTTGCTTGGTTTATTCTCATTATCTTTCTCTTTTTCCCTATAAATTTGTAAACCTAATTGTTATAATCTCCCATCCAATGTGTTTAGTATATCCTGCATCTGATTTCACATGTGGGGCAGAAGTGCAATGTTATCCCCCAGGTGATCAGGCTGCTTTGTCTAAAGTCCCCTAATTCCATTTCTGGCAGTGCCTATTGTCTTCACAACTCAGTCTATAGCCCCTAATAACAAAGGTGACAAATTGCATTGTTCTGGCTGGGTACACAAGTGACTGTTTCATCCCGGTTCAACATGGAGGATAGGTGGTTGAGCTGTTAAGGCCTCTGGAGTGTTTATGCTTGTGGCTACAGTTTTCTTGCGCATTTTCCTCATGTTGGACTGGTAGTGCATGGTTCCATTGCCCAGCTAATCAGTTGAGTGCATGGAGCGACACAGTGAGCTGTGGATTTCGCGTGAAGCACTTTACAACTGTCCATGGTTGTTTGCATCGTGAACTGCATGTTTAGAAAAATAGCAGCCGACAAGTTGCTGAACTAACTGGGTTTACCTTATGCAGTAATGTGAGGCTGCTAGGTTTCTAGTGACTGCAGCTTCCATTGACGATGAACTGTATTTTTCATGAAGTACTGTTGTGTTAGCATTATGGCAGCGGCCTTATGCATAGTATGCCTGTGCGAGTTTGTTGAGATTCCTGTCTGTTCCACTTTTCACACGAGACAGTGAGAAGCATTTTGTGTGATATTCACTGGCACAGGAACAGAGCATTATGCTGCGAAGTTGGAACCACGACTAACTAACACGAGTGTAAGAGGGAACAAACGTGCAGACAGGCTTGCGAGATTGGCTGCTGTGGGAAGCAGATGAGCAAGATGACCAGACTGACATACTGAAATCCCTCTTTTTTTTTCCTTCTCTTTTTAAGCGACTGAAATCCCTCTGGGAGGCAGAATGAGTAAATGACTCAAGTGAAAGAGGTGATTCTGCAACTTTGATCAGACTGCAAGAAGATCAAGCCAAATGAGATCAAGCTAGATTAGAACACCATGTGGGAAACCAAAGAAGCACAGTCAACCAACACAGAACTGTTATTGTCAGTCGCTACATGGGGAGAGGATCTTAGCACTCATGGACTAATTGGATGTGCAGTGAGAATGATCTGTTGACTAACTAACTAAGCAAATAAACTAAGAAAATGCTAAAAATTGGATAAATGTGGTTTCTGAGGATAATGCAACAAGATAGTTCTTCAAGAAACAAATGAAAACTAAATTGATTTCAGAAATTAAACATACACAGCCAAGGTTTTGTGGGCATGTTATGAGAAATAAAGTTGAAAATTCAGTGACAACTGGTGAAACTGACAGCAAAAGGGCAAAGGGAAAGCAAAGAGTACCTTGATGACACATGGCATACTCGGGACAAGAACACAGAGCTGATTCATGACAGATGATGGTGAACTATGACTGGCCACACTCATCAGCATGGCACATGATGGTGATGTCAGCATGTCCTCGGACATCGGCTTATGTTCACGTGTCTTCTACCAATGCCTTCTTCAGACAACTTTGATGACCTCAGAGGTTTTGCCAACAGACTAAATGTCCTTGTGTGGCAGAATATAAAACCCATCAACCAACATCTGTGTCAGTCAATACGTCACAACAAATTGATACAACATACAGTTAAACCAACATACAACCAGTTATAATACTATTACCAAGTAACAACAAATGGTAATGGACCCGGCAATGTGATGTACAGACCAGACAGAAGCAGAGGAAGAGGCTGGCCACGTAAACGATGGATAGAGGGAATTACAGAGACCACGGGAACCTCGATATATGAAGCCCATACATGGGCACTCTCCCACTGTTTCACCTCGACACCGCAAGGTACAAGAGGAACCTGATGAGATGAGATCATGTCTTGTAAAATCAATGCACACATACACAACAATAAACTTCAGTGTTTTTTTTTTTTGGGGGGGGGGGGGGGGGGGGGGGGTACTTGCTTGCTCAAGCATAGTCCATACACACTACTTCTGAATATTGCATGTGGATTAGCTTTCACTATTACCAGTGTCCCTTGCCATCAGGCAAACCCACTCCAACTTCAGAGGTACTTGTAATTTACCTCCCCAAGTCAAGAATGAGAAGTCAACATCTTAGTCCAACTGTCCGGTGTAGGGGTATAATCAGCACACCAGATGTTTAAGAACACATGTTCTTATCCATTCAGCCATGCTGACCTCAAATAAACTCCAGTTATGTTTACAAACAAAAACCAAGCTGATTCCATACGACATACTGCCATAGTGGTGTCAGGTGATAAGGTTTCACATTTGCTAGGTGATATTGTTATGAGATGCGGTGACCTACTCCCATATTAGCAGCATATTTCCCTCTCAGAGACTAGGTAACCATGAGGTACAGCTCTAGAGCTATGTTCAGCCACTAGATAAGAATCACCCCACCTACAAACTGAACACTAAACCTGAGTTAACCCAAGTCAGTGCTCTATCTACTACGTTGACACAGCTCCTCAAGTTACCTAGTGTAAAATCATTTTGTGGGTAGGTTTAGTAAATCTAGAATTGCGTCTGCACAGTGACCAATTTGGTCTACACTTTTCAATGTCTAACTGTCGAGTAAACTTGACTACGTCCTCTGTGTATCATGCCCTTAGCTTCTCCTTCTTCTAGCATTTGTTCTGTCATGTTTACATCAACAGAAGAGTTCTTGTGATGCAGTCAACCCCAAGAATGGGGTTAGGGCCAGGGATGTATGTTTACCATCGTTAGGTTCCTGTGTGTAAAATGATCTACATAGAACCAAACCACACCAATGTCCTTTTATGGCACAAGCAAATTTTGAAAACTAGTTAACCCAAGAAAGGTAGTATTTTCTGTTTGTTAAAAAGAAAACTTTATTTCTTCAAAACTGCCCGGCATAAGGTGATGAGCTGTAAACAATTTGCACATTCTATATCTTAGCAGTAATATAATTACCAGTCAATTTGATCACATTAAAAACAAAAACACAATTTTTGAGACATTGACTTTTATATTTTAGCATTTTAAATCAGTGAACAGAAAATACAAACAGGCACATACTCAAAACACATTTCAGCTGTTATTATTAATACATCTCTGCCAGGAACCAACAACAGCAGCACATGTGATCAAACATTTAACCTGACACTATCTTGCAGATCTGACAGCAGCAAAGGATAGCAATATGAATTTGTATTTGCTGTCTCTCCACAAGATGTCAACATAATCACTATTTCAATAATGAAGGCACAGACACATTTATTGCCTGGCATATTTCTCTGCATCTCCCCAGGTGCATCCTGCAGAAACCATACAGCATACATACACTAAAGCAGAAAGATGAATCCTGCCAGCTGAAGTATACAACACACACACATTCTCACACATCTCTGTTTTTGTGGTCTCTCTCTGATAGCGACTCAGTCATCAAAACATCTCAAAGCAGGCAATCAGGACACTGAATTAGTACTTGAAGTAAGCACAAGTAACAACAAAGCATATAACAAATAAAAGTCTATGCATCTAACTAAGCACTGTTGGTTTATCATAAGTTGCTACTAAATATAGCTTGCTATATGGTGGTACTGGACAGATCAAGGGGAAGACAGGCAGAGGTAGACCAAGAGAAATAATGGTGGATGGATTGAGACGGTGGCATGGTGGAATATCAGTGGAATTAATCCAGAAAACCAAAGACTGAGATCTGTGGAGAGCCATGAATGCTTATGCCAGCTGGCAATGCACTTGATGATGATGATATGGTGGTAGAAAACGAATTGCTTCACAACAAATCTTGCCATTATGAGAGAATAACATGGCAGGTAAACATCTTGATTTCTTCTGGGCACAGGGTGGCAATAAACTACCTCATCTGGGTGCAGGGTGGCAATAAACTACCTCATCTGGGCGCAGGGTGGCATTAACTACCTCATCTGGGCGCAGGGTGGCAATAAACTACCTCATCTGGGCGCAGGGCGGCAATAAACTACCTCATCAGGGCGCAGGGTGGCAATAAACTACCTCATCTGGGCGGCAGGGTGGCAATAAACTACCTCATCTGGGCGCAGGGTGGCAATAAACTACCTCATCTGGGCACAGGGTGGCAATAAACTACTCATCTGGGCGCAGGGTGGCAATAAACTACCTCATCTGGGCCGCAGGGTGGCAATAAACTACCTCATCTGGCACAGGGTGGCAATAAACTACCTCATCTGGGCACAGGGTGGCAATAAACTACCTCATCTGGGCGCAGGGCGGCAATAAACTACCTCATCTGGGCGCAGGGCGGCAATAAACTACCTCATCTGGGCACAGTGCAGCAATAAACTACCTCATCTGGGCGCAGGGGTGGCAATAACTACCTCATCCTGGCACAGGGTGGCAATAAACTACCTCATCTGGGCCGCAGGGTGGCAATAAACTACCTCATCTGGGCGCAGGGTGGCAATAAACTACCTCATCTGGGCAGAGGGTGGCAATAAACTACCTCATCTGGGCGCAGGATGGCAATAAACAACCTCATCTGGGCAGAGGGTGGCAATAAACTACCTCATCTGGCGCAGGGTGGCAATAAACTACCTCATCTGGGCACAGGGTGGCAATAAACTACCTCATCTGGGCACAGGGTGGCAATAAACCTACCTCATCTGGGCACAGGGTGGCAATAAACTACCTCATCTGGGTGCAGGGCGGCAATAAACTACCTCATCTGGGCGCAGGGTGGCAATAAACTACCTCATCTGGCACAGGGTGGCAATAAACTACCTCATCTGGGCACAGGGTGGCAATAAACTACCTCATCTGGGCGCAGGGCGGCAATAAACTACCTCATCTGGGCGCAGGGCGGCAATAAACTACCTCATCTGGGCGCAGGGCGGCAATAAACTACCTCATCTGCTGGCGCAGGGTGGCAATAAACTACCTCATCTGGGCGCAGGGTGGCAATAAACTACCTCATCTGGGCGCAGGGCGGCAATAAACTACCTCATCTGGGCGCAGGGTGGCAATAACTACCTCATCTGGGCGCAGGGCGGCAATAAACTACCTCATCTGGGCACAGGGTGGCAATAAACTACCTCATCTGGGCGCAGGGTGGCAATAAACTACCTCATCTGGGCGCAGGGTGGCAATAAACTACCTCATCTGGGCGCAGGGTGCAATAAACTACCTCATCTGGGCGCAGGGTGGCAATAAACTACCTCATCTGGGCAGAGGGTGGCAATAAACTACCTCATCTGGGCGCAGGGTGGCAATAAACTACCTCATCTGGGCGCAGGGTGGCAATAAACTACCTCATCTGGGCGCAGGGTGGCAATAAACTACCTCATCTGGGCACAGGGTGGCAATAAACTACCTCATCTGGGCACAGGGTGGCAATAAACTACCTCATCTGGGCGCAGGGTAGCAATAAACTACCTTAAACTGTGGGGAGAAATCATGCCAGTCTAGACCTAATGGCAGCCATTCTGTGTGTGCTGTGCTGAACCATAACCTGGCTACAGTCTAACATGTCAGTCCACAAATGTCAAGTTCCAGTACCAGTCTTGCACACCCCGCTGGCTTCCAGACTTGGGGAGGGTGATAGATAAAGCCCGTTTTAGGGCTTCCCAGACCTGAACATCAAGGCATAGGACTTCAGACTGACAGACTTCCAGAGTACTCCCACCCAACCATATGTTAATCATACACACATCATCACCATTATGTCGTAGGTCCTTTGAAGAAGATCACTGTCACCCTCATCACAGCTCACCAGAATGACTCAGGATCTTATGAGAGTTTAACTGCCTCATGCACTTTCAGGATGTTGTCAATATGAGTGTTTTCCCTGCCTCATGCACTTTCAGGATGTTGTCAATATGAGTTTTCCCTGCCCCACGCACTTTCAGGATGTTGTCAATATCCTATGTCCATCTTCATTGTAGGTAACCCCAGCCTCGTCTCCCCCGCTTTCCATTCATGTTATTTGTAAGCCACTAGGACATTTAAATGATACAATACAATCTCAGTTTAATGCAGAAATATTTTTATGTCCTAATGAATTCCTGAATTTCTTTCCCCATCAAGATAAAAAAGTATCAAAACTAAAAACACTAACGTTTCCTTCATACTCAGCTGTTTTAAAAATTAGATGCTGTGTATGAACCATACAAATCACCAGCAATTAACAAATAAACATTGAAATACATGTACAACTGATAATCACAATATTATGTCAGATGGTCCTCATGAATTAAACAGTAATCATTAGAAGTACCCACAATGCAAGCACACTCGCCCACAGTTTATTGAATCTGAATTCTGTTGTTTAACAACCAAATCTAATTTACAGCAAACAAACAAATTTACATGATGTTTAAATTAAAATAAAAACCAGATCAGGTTTTCAAGTGTCTTTCATAAACCGGACCTTGCAAACCTTGTCGATGAAGCATTAATTTAGCTGTCTACAAAAATCATATAAACATATATTCTGTGGCAGATGAGATATTCTTGACTAAACAGCACTGCATGCGTGATGGAGAAACGTATGGAGGCATCTGAGGTATGGTGTTACAGGAGAATGACAAGCACTAGCTGGATTTACAAATTGACAAAGAAAAGAGTTATGAAAGTTGACTTCTGAAAGTAATGCAACAGTGAAGGCTGGAAATGCTTAGCCATTCTAAGACAGGATGACACACTAAAGAGAATGCTCAATGGAAAACCACTAGGTACAAGAGGAAGGGATAGACCAAGGACATTTTGAAAGCAGGCACCAGAGATGAAGAAAAACATCCCTTCAGGGCCTCAGAGACATGGTTTTACAGAAGAGTACTAAAATTTCCTGGCACAGCCAACATGAGTCATTTAAATGTTTTTATAGATGCTGAAACACAAAAACGATTTATCAGAAACGGCAGTAGTCCTTTTAGACCACATTGTGAGAAGAGAAAAACTGGAACATATTGTGACAACTGGAGAATTTGTGGAAAGACAGACAGATGAAGACAGCGAGGGAACATTCTTGACAGCCTGTTGTCAAGGCAAGGAAAAGTACGAGACACAAATTGATCCATTCTGTTGGAGATTGCAAGATATGGAGAAGCAAAAGCTTGATGATGATGATGATGAACATATATATATCAATGTAGACACATGGAACTAATGACAGCTGCACAAGACAGAAACCTAAGGGTTGGAATGATCGACCAGATTCACAACCAGCTCACAAACTGAAACACTTGATGATTTCTAATAGATGTATATTGACATATACTACTTCTCCATTGTTTTATATGAATGCACATCAATACCCATCACTGTATTAATTATTTAACGATGGAAATGCAGGGAATACCTAAGGAAAGCAAATTGCTAACAATAAAACGGCTCCTCCTTCCAGCTATGATGTCAAACAATGACTATTCATTCATGAACAAAAGCCTCTTACAAACATAATCACAACTGCTGTAGGACTAACTGTACTCTCAGAAATATTCCTACTGACTGGGGGAAGATTCCCAACTTGTTTTGAGAGAAGATCAACAAGCAAGTGTGATACTGTCACAGCCATGAATGCATGCTTGTCATATGGTACAGTGTGTCTATAGTCAAGATTACTGTACACATGTCATATGGTACAGTGTGTCTATAGTCAAGATTACTGTACACATGTCATATGGTACAGTGTGTCTATAGTCATGACTGTACACATGTCATATGGTACAGTGTGTCTATAGTCATGATGACTGTACACATGTCATATGGTACAGTGTGTCTATAGTCAAGATGACTGTACACATGTCATATGGTACAGTGTGTCTATAGTCAAGATGACTGTACACATGTCATATGGTACAGTGTGTCTATAGTCATGATGACTGTACACATGTCATATGGTACAGTGTGTCTATAGTCATGATGACTGTACACATGTCATATGGTACAGTGTGTCTATAGTCAAGATGACTGTACACATGTCATATGGTATAGTGTGTCTATAGTCATGACTGTACACATGTCATATGGTACAGTGTGTCTATAGTCAAGATGACTGTACATATGTCATATGGTACAGTGTGTCTATAGTCATGATGACTGTACACATGTCATATGGTACAGTGTGTCTATAGTCATGATGAATGTACACATGTCATATGGTACAGTGTGTCTATAGTCATGATGACTGTACACATGTCATATGGTACAGTGTGTCTATAGTCAAGATGACTGTACACATGTCATATGGTACAGTGTGTCTATAGTCATGACTGTACATGTCATATGGTACAGTGTGTCTATAGTCATGATGACTGTACACATGTCATATGGTACAGTGTATCTATAGTCATGATGAATGTACACATGTCATATGGTACAGTGTGTCTATAGTCATGATGAATGTACACATGTCATATGGTACAGTGTGTCTATAGTCAAGATGACTGTACACATGTCATATGGTACAGTGTGTCTATAGTCATGATGACTGTACACATGTCATATGGTACAGTGTGTCTATAGTCATGATGACTGTACACATGTCATATGGTACAGTGTGTCTATAGTCATGATGACTGTACACATGCCATATGGTACAGTGTGTCTATAGTCATGATGAATGTACACATGTCATGTGGTACAGTGTGTCTATAGTCATGATGAATGTACACATGTCATATGGTACAGTCTGTCTATAGTCATGACTGTACACTTGTCATATGGTATAGTGTGTCTATAGTCATGACTGTACACTTGTCATATGGTACAGTGTGTCTATAGTCAAGATGACTGTACACATGTCATATGGTACAGTGTGTCTATGGTCAAGATGACTGTACACGTAATATGGTACAGTGTGTCTATAGTCATGACTGTACATGTCATATGGTACAGTGTGTCTATAGTCAAGATGACGGTACACATGTCATGGTACAATGTGTCTATAGTCATGACTGTACACATGTCATATGGTACAGTGTGTCTATAGTCAAGATGACTGTACACATGTCATATGGTACAGTGTGTCTATAGTCAAGATGACTACACATAATATGGTACAGTGTGTCTATAGTCATATGGTACACTGTGTCTATAGTCAAGATGATTTTACACTTGTCATATGGTACAGTGTGTCTATAGTCAAGATGGCTGTACACATGTCATATGGTACAGTGTGTCTATAGTCAAGATGACAGTACACATGTCATATGGTACAGTGTGTCTATAATCATGACTGTACACGTAATATGGTACAGTGTGTCTATATTCAAGATGACGGTACACATGTCATATGGTACAGTGTGTCTACAGTCAAGATGACTGTACACGTCATATGGTACAGTGTGTCTATATTCAAGATGACAATACACATGTCATATGGTACAGTGTGTCTATAGTCATGACTGTACACATCATATGGTACAGTGTGTCTATATTCAAGATGACGGTACACACGTCATATGGTACAGTGTGTCTATAGTCCTGACAGTACACATGTCATATGGTACAGTGTGTCTATAGTCAAGATGACGGTACACATGTCATATGGTAGAGTGTGTCTACAGTCATGACTGTGCACTTATAATACATAGTATAGTGTCTTTGGTAAAGATGGATGTACACTTGTCCTATATCCTATGGCAGTGTCTACAATCATGACAACTGTGCACATGTCTTATGTTATTGTGTGCCTACAATTATGCTCCAGGTACAAGCATATTTATATAATATGTTTAAGTACTCAGTGTTCTGGTCCTGAGTGTGGCCATTTGGTCAAAGTATAGACTGAATAATTTGTAAATAAACAGCTTATAGAATATTTCACTTTTAGCACTTCCTTTCCCAGCAAAACTCCTACTTTAACTCTTTATATCCCAGAGTCGTACATTAAAGTAATACATGTTCAGGCATGAAGGACTTCAAATAATTAAGTACAGTATAGAAGCAGTGAAAGTAATAATCCCAGGTAGAGTGGTTTGAAGTAACAATTGTATGGGAAGAAAGAATTTAAAAAGGCGACTATCTTGTTTAAAGTGACCAGTAAATGCATCGTAGAGAATGAGTTAATGAACATAATGAGTTAATGAACAGAACAGACCTAAGTAATTATCACATAGTCACACTGCTGACAGAAAGAATTTAAAAAAGCGACTATCGTGTTTAAAGTGATCAATAAATGTCTCATAGAGAATGAGTTAATGAACATAATGAGTTAATGAACAGAACAGACCACACAGCTGACAGAAAGCTATCAAAACTGTAAGCACCAAGGGACCAGACTAATGTATGATATGATTGATTACACTGACGCTGCTAATTTAAAAATAATATCTGACAGGAGGTCCTGGCACATCGTCACCATCGTCGTTATCAAACGACACAATTAGATCCACATACTTCTGGCCTGGAGTTGGTTTCAGTAGGTCATTCATCCTGCAAATGGAGATGTAAAAACATAACACATACTTCTGGCCTGGAGTTGGTTTCAGTAGGTCATTCATCCTGCAAATGGAGATGTAAAAACATAACACATACTTCTGTATTGTAGATGTCCTGCTGCTTATGGGTAACATAATTTCATTATCTTCTTGTTCGAAAAGAGGTATCTTGTTTCACAGAAAACACTAATCTGCATTGTTATACTTTCATTCATTCTGGCTCCAACTGTTATGTTTTCATTCATTTAGTCATTCATTGCTATTCTTTCATTCATGTAGACTTTCACTGTTAGCCTTTCATTTGCCAATCTTTCTTCTGTTACTCTGAGGAATAGACATATTTTCATACTAGCTATTGTGTCATAACTGCAAGCTCTTTATGTCTGGAATTGCCGAATGGAGACCAGTGAAACATGCCTATCTGCGTTTATGTGCTCTTTCTAATGCTTTTCGTAAGTTGGTATTCAATTACTTCAGTTGTTCTTGATGCCATCACTCAATCTGTTACATGATCTTCCCCTTGCTCTGTATCCATTATATTTCTTCAAGGTGGCTCTTTGTGGCAGATGATACTAGGGCATCCTTGTGAGGTGGCCAAACCATTTTATTGAAGATCAGGAAGGAGAAATCCAGCTTATGCTGGAAGTAACCGCATTAGATGTTGAAGAACAGTTCACTTACACAAGATGAGAATTGTATGTTTTTGATTCCCTTGTAAGTTATAAATCTAAATCCTTGGTTTATTTTGTCCTGTCTGTGAAAAATCAAAGGCAAACCAATAGACATAAATATTATACAAGTATATGCACCAACAGCAAGCAGTAGTGATGAAGAAATACAACACTTTTACGACGAAATAGAAATGGCGATGGCTCAAATTGGATCACAAGAAATAAAAATAATACTTGGTGATTTTAATGCAAAAGTAGGAAAGGGAAAAATGGAGGATGTAGTGGGGAATTATGGTTTAGGTACAAGAAATGAAAGAGGGGAAAACTAATAGAATGGGCAAATATCAGTGATATGATAATTGGAAACACATGGTTTAAACACCATAAAAGACGACTGTACACATGGATAAGCCCTGATAAGAAAATACGCAACCAAATTGACTACATACTAATTAATAAAAGATTTAGAAATGCTTTAATTAATGTAAAGACAATGCCTGGTGCTGACTGTAATAGTGATCATGTACCACTATGTGGACAAATAAAAGTAAGATTAAAGAGATGGAAAAAAATGGTTAAGAACATGAGACTTAATAAAGAGGTTCTGAAAATAGATAAAGAAAGGCAAGAATAATACAGAGTGACTGTGAAAAATAGGTACAATGCAATAACTAAAATACAGAGTATAGATGAACAATGGGAAATGTTAAGGGACTCCATTCATCAAACTAGCAAAGAAGTATTACCGGAGAGAGGCAAAATAGCTAAGAAAAAATGGATGAATGAAGATATCTTAAAACTGATGGACAAAAGAAAACAGAGTAAAAATGACAAACAAGAATACGCTAAGATAAATAAAGAAATAAAAGATAAATGTGGGAAGGCTAAAGAAAGTTGGTTAAACGAGCAATGCAAAAAAAAATTGAATTAAATTCCATTAAAGATACAAAAAATATGCACAGACAAATCAGTGAGCTTACAGGAAGAAAAATAAGAATAAATACAGGGTGTTTGAAATCAAAAACAGGAAAGATAATATTAGAGGAAGATGCTATAATGAAGAGGTGGAATGAGTATATAAGAGAATTATATGAAGGAGAAAGGGGAGAATTAACAGAAGATAGTAACTTAGAAGGTCCACCTATTCTGAAAGAAGAAGTCGCTGACGCTATGAAACGTATGAAGAAAGGAAAAACAGCTGGGCCAGATGAAATCACAATAGAAGAATTAGAAGTATTGGGAGAATTTGGAGTAGATATATTAACCAAAATGTTGAATGATATTTACAGCAGTGGATATTTACCCAGTGATATGCTGAGATCTGTATTTATAGCTATACCAAAAAGATCAGGAGCAATTGATTGTGAAGATTTTCGTACAATTAACCTTATAAACCATATCACTAAGCTTCTACTCAGAATCATAATAAGAAGAACCAAAAAGAAAATAAAAATGGAAATTAGTGAAGAACAGTATGGATTTGTGGAAGGAAAGGGCACAAACAATGCAATTTATACATTACGGACACTAATAGAAAGATCAATAGAGAAACAGAGAGACATATATTTGTGCTTCGTAGATTATACTAAGGCATTTGATAAAGTAAAACATGATGAACTGATTAAAATGTTGGAAGATATCAACACTGATGGAAAAGATTTAAGAATAATAAAGAATGTTTACTGGAACCAAGTAGCAGCAATTAAAATGGGAAATAAAGAGGGTAGTTACGAACAGATAAAGCTAGGAGTACGACAAGGGTGTGTCTTGTCACCAGATCTTTTCTCCCTGTATAGCGAAGTAATAATGAGAGAGATCAAAGAGATGCCAGGAATACTAGTTGGAGGTTATAATATAAATAATATACGCTATGCAGATGACACAGTATTGGTGGCGGATAATTCAACAGACCTACAACAATTATTAGACGTTGTAGTAACAGAGAGTGCAAGGAAAGGACTCTCCTTGAATATCAAGAAAACAGTAACAATGGTAATATCAAAGAAAATGGTGACACCAAAATGTGACATAGAAATAGAAGGGAAAATCCTTAACCAAGTTGATAATTTTAGATACCTAGGAGCACTTATAACATCAGATGGAAGATGTACAACAGAGATTAGGAGCAGAATAGGGCAGGCAAAAGCCGCATTTCAGAAAATGAAGAGTATCTTGTGCAATAAGTCACTATCCCTGAATGTAAGAAAGAGAGTGCTGAAATGCTATGTAGAACCAGTTTTGCTGTATGGCAGTGAATCTTGGAATGTAAATGAACAAATTGGGAAGAACTTAGAAGCAACAGAGATGTGGTTCCTGAGACGAATGTTGCGAATTCCTTGGACTGCCAGAGTAACTAACGACGACTGTCTGAAACAGGCTAATGAAACTAGAACATTATATACAACAATAAGACAGAGACAAACATCTTTCTTCGGTCATGTGATGAGAAGAGAGGCATTGGAGAACATCGTAACAACTGGAAAGATCGAGGGGAAGAGAGGCAGAGGTAGACCAAGAGAAGTGATGCTGGATGGATTGAGACGGTGGCACGGAGGAATATCAGCAGCAGAGTTGATCCAGAAAACCAAAGACCGAGATCTGTGGAGAGCCATGAACGCCTACGCCAGCCGGCACGGCACTTGATGATGGTCTGTGAAAACTGCCAACAGAAGACTAGGTTTATTGAAATTGGAACTCTTCAATGTGAAGGTTTTCAGCGTCCACTATTATGGATGTCTTTGGTTCTACAGTTTTAAATATTATACTGGAAAACACATATTTTAATTGCAATAATAAGTTGTTGTAACATCGATCACCGACGATCAAAATTACCGCTAAACAAAAAATAAAAATAATAAAAGACGATGCTTCGTGTACTCACATAAATGGTAATTTCTTTATATGTCCAGGCATGAAAGGCATATAAACAATCTTGACCCCTTGAACCACCGAGCTAGCCTCAAACCCAAATTTCTCCTGCAGATAAACAAATAAGCACATATTGAAATGTACTGATTACTGTTGACAAATTCAATGTGTAAACACAAAAGCCACAAACAATAAGTTGCACAGTTTATTGCCTGGCATACTGAGCTACTTGTCATGTGTATACTACAGAGTCATAGATCATATGAAGTTAGTATACGAATCACTATATGTTTCAAGATTAATATATTAATTCATTCAGTAGCATGTCCTTTGCAGAACCTCGCTCCCATAACAACCTTCCAGAAAACCTTTCGATCATAAGCATGATGTCCCGCGTCCAATACACCCATCTGGAGATCATCCCACACATCCTGCACCCATCTTCTCTTTGGCCTTCCTCTTCCTCTATTCCCTGGCATATATCCCTCCATTATTGTTCTCTCCAAACTTTCGTGACATTTCAAGTGACCAAAATATTTCAATTTACTTTGTTTTATCGTTTTTAATAGCCAACGTTCTTCAATATTCAGCTCTTCATATACCCCTCCATTATTGTTATCTCCAAACTTTTGTGACGTTTCAAGTGACCAAAATATTTCAATTTACTTTGTTTTATCGTCTTTAATAGCCAACCTTCTTCAATATTCAACTCTTGAAGTATGGATGCATTTGTTCTTCCGTTTACCCAAGATATTCTTAGAACTAATCTATAATATTTATATTCAAAGGCATGTATGCGCTGTTCAGCTTGTGTAGTGAGTGCCCGGGTCTCACAGGCATATGTTGCAATGGGAAAGATGCATGTTCTTAAAATTCTAATTTTTGTAGTTATCTGTCCCATTCCACAATTTATTCAGTCTTTGAAGAGCAATTATTAGTCGTCATTTAATTTCTTTAATTGTGTCACCGTTGTTGGTAATCAATGACCCAAGGTATTCAAAATTTTCCACCACCTCCAATTTCTCCTCATTAACATACATTTCCTTCTCCATATTAGTCTTATCTGTATGCATTATCTTTGTTTTTACTATGTTAAATATCGCTTCATATGATATATAATTCTGCAATATGCACCTGACAAGCAGCAGCTAAATATGCCAAGCATAAATTGTGCAACCTCTTGTGTGTGGTGTCTGTGTGTGGCGTCTGTGTGTGGCGTCTGTGTGTGGCGTCTGTGTGTGGCGTCTGTGTGTGGCGTCTGTGTGTGGCTTCTGTGTGTGGCGTCTGTGTGTGGCGTCTGTGAGTGGTGTCTGTCTGTGTGTGGCGTCTGTGTGTGGCGTCTGTGTGTGGCGTCTGTGTGTGGCATCTGTGTGTGGCGTCTGTGTGTGGCGTCTGTGTGTGGTGTCTGTGTGTGGCTTCTGTGTGTAAATTCACTAAGGGAATGCACTTTTTTGAAAATCCAATATGACTGCACTTTGGGCCACGCCATGGTGCTCAATTCCCCCCCCCCCCCCCACGAGACCTCAAATAGTACACAAACATTTCTCAAGGTACGCATTTATTTCATTCCTGAATGTTCTTGCGTAGAATTTTTTTTGGTTTTAAATCACATAAAGGAAATAAAATAATCAAATCATAAAGCAAATAAAATAATCAATGATTGTATGTCAGGGAAAGTGATTAGGTTTGTATAGGATCACTCTCACTGCACACCATCATCTCCATTAGTGTTCCCGTCTCCCTCCATAGATCACACAAAGAAAATCTCACCACAGTGCACAAACTCCACCGCACCATCAAGGATCCACATGTGTGGGTAGCAGAATCACACACGCCATACATTTTGTGTGAGTAGCATTTCTAATTTTGAAAATGTACTTTTGCAGCGGCCTTTTCAGCCTGCTCTTTTCAATTTCCAATTGCCGTCGAATTTTCAATCGGATAATGTGCACACCGACACCTGTGACTTTGGGGATAATGAGATGTGCAGTTTTATAATTCCCCACCAAGCCGAGGGTTCACAAACAGCCGTGAGCGGTTTAGAAGCAGACTGCTTTGCGTGGATTTCCACGGTATGAGGCATGGTCATTTAGACATCTATGGCAAACAACTGAACCAACAATTGCCCATTAAATCACAAACAGCCAATAAATGTTGGAGTTGACTGCAATGTCATGTAAAGGACATGCAACTAACTTGAACTTGAACATAGGTACTCTCAATTTTTTGCCCGTGCCCGAGAAGATTGAT
>JACEFZ010003762.1:0-94628 GCA_014155875.1 Cepaea nemoralis | reverse complement strand
GGAATAAAAAAGAAAACAAAAAGTCGACAAAAACACACACACACACACACACACACACACATATATATAAAAGCGGGCATACACAAACATACAAGCATAGACATAAACACGGGTACACACACAAACATAAGAGCAGACATAGACACCTCCTAAATACACATATTTGGAAACACACAGACAGACATACACACACATATACACACACATACACACAAACCCTCATATGTACATAGACATGGACAGACACAAACAAACACAGAAGCACACATGGCTACATGTTAATGATGACACTATTCTGTGTCTACTAGTGGGGGAAAGGGGTGCGTCAGTATCAGTTAGTTAGTTAGTCTTTCCTCTTGAGCCTAAGGCGGCGCATAGGGTAGAAGTCATGGCTTTCCATGTCTGGCGGTTCGCTGCTACCTGTTGTAGATCTTGGATATTTACTTGGCCGTTGAATGAGCCTTATCTAATGATGGTTCTACGCAGGGTCTCTCTTGGTCTTTCCCGTTTTCTTTTCCCTACCGGTGACCATATGAGGGCTTGGTAGGGGAGTCTTGTTTTGTCCATTCTGAGTACATGGCCGATGTAGTTCCAACGGCGTCTTCTTATGAAATTGGATACTGTATCTTGCTTAGTCTCTTGTCTTATTTGCGTATTGGTTCTGAAGTCTGTCCAGTGGATGTTAGAAGTCTTCTAAGACATTTGTTCTCAAAATTATCTAATTTTTTTTATCTAAAGCTACCGTTGATTTCCAACTTTCACATCCATACGTTAACACTGGAATCACTTGCGTCAGTATGTATAGGGTGTATTTTTAATGACTGTGCAGTGTTTTAAAATATTGCCGGTCCAAGTTTTGTATTCGCCCTCTGTAAAGTTCATGGAACATAATAGGTACATACTAAATACAAAACTTGTAATGGTTTTCAAGCACATTTCAAGCACTGGGGTCCCGCACATTCAGCGGGAGTCTCTGTGGCGAAGTGGTCAAGCCATTTGACTCGTGCTCCGAAGGTCGTAGGTTCGATTCCGGGCCGCGTCCTTCGGTTTACGAGTTAAATGTTTCGGAGACTCCCGTGGGTCGTCGCTATAAGCTACGGCGTTCGTGCTTTGTGCGACGCTTTCCGTGCTGCGGAAAGACACCGAGCCATATGGGATAAAATCCGGTGCAATGAAGTCGACCCTGTCGACTTTTAAGCGACTTATTTTTAAAGCGGCTTTATATTTTCAAACACTGCACAGTCATTAAAAATACACCATGTACTTACATGGCCATGTAAATAAAAACTTCGTTTAACTCATTCAGTGCCGAAGGATAATATATCGCCAAAATATGACCTCTCATTTGGACAGAAGGACGCTACCATACTAGGATCCTAGTGTTATTCGTGTTGTTTCGTGATATCTTCCACAATTTTAATGCTCATTGAACAGGAATTTACATTACAATACTTGTTCTTTTGATTGTGTATCATGTTTGGTCTACACCCACTTTTTGTTTGACAATGAATCAATTGATGTAACAGAGAAATATATTCACAAAGTACTGATCAACATTCACAGCAGACGATGAACAGTTGCAGATATTTAAAACAAAAACGCAATGAGAGAAGGATGAGAAAAACGGATTAGAGACATAGGGGCGGGGAGATGAGGAGGAAGCAGAGGAGGGGGAGGGGGAGGAGGAGGAAGAGCGGGAGGAGAAGAAAAATAAATAAAGAAAGAAAGAAGACGAAGAAGAAGAGGTGAAGCAGCAACAGAGAAGAAATAGAAGTGGAGGTAGCATAGTCAAATGGATAAGAGCACTCGCTCTTAAACATCCGGTGTGCTGATACCGAGGTAAAGGGTCCAACGCCGACCCCGGCCAGCTTAACTAAAATGTCTTCTCGTCCTTGACATGGAGACATAAATTACAAGTACCCATGAAGTCGGAGTGGGTTCGCCTGGTGACGAGGGACACTGGTAATAGGGAAAGCTAATTCACACGCAAAATTCAGTCTAGTGTACCAGAAGTGGTAGCATGTGTTTGGACTACGACTGAGTTCAAAGTTAGCGAACGCAATAAAGAAAAGAAAAAAAATAAAGAAGCAAATCAGAAAAAAAAAACTGAATAGTGATGTGCTTGAACATGTGTTAATAATTGTGAGGATAGTTACATTAGTAATTGGAATACAGAATAAAATCACCACATTGATTCACCACACTTAGGTAATTAAAGGAAATTAAGTTAAAGGACCGGAGTCTCCGTAGCAAAGTGGTCAAGCCGTCTGATTCGAGCTCCGAAGGTTGTGGGTTCGATTGCGGGCCGCGTCCTTTCGGTTCACGAGTGCATTTGTTCGGAGACTTCAGAGGATCGTCCCTAGAGCTACGGAGTCCGTGCGTTGTGCGACGTTTTCCGCGCTGTGGAAAGAGACTGAGCCATGTGGGATAAAACCGATGCAGTGAAGTCGACCCTGTCGACTTTTAAGTGACTTTTTAAGGTAATTAAAGGACGCCTTTTTGCGCCTCAAGACGTTGGGAGATTGTTGTGAACGTCCCAAGTGTTTAGAGACGAATGAGCAGTCGGAGTGGGGCGAGGGGAATGGGAGGTTGATGAGGTCAATATCACGCGGCCTACCTGTACCTTCCACGACATATTCTGGTACTCATGGCTGCATCGATTTGGGAGGTCAGATAAATAATGTTTTTCCCCATTAGCTCGCTTTCAACTCAAGCTTACTCCACAGACGTAAACATACTATAGGGTGTATTTTTAAAGTCTGTGCAGATTTTGAAAATATTGCCCTTCCAAGTTTTATATTTACCTGTTGTGGAGTTCATGAAAACAATGCAACATAATAGGTAAATACACAACTTGGAACGGCAATATTTTCAAAAACTGCACATTAATTAAAAATACACCATGCACTAGCAATTACTACTACTAGTGAATGGACAGGACTGATTTGTGCGTGTGAGCTAGCTTTCCGTATTACCAATGTCCCTCGCTAATCGAACCCATGCCCATCGTTTAGACAGGCAAGGGTGCAAGCCTCGACCCTACCACAGTCCCCTTATCTTCATTAAAAGCTAGTTGCAAATCCTTTACATAACCTCATAGTCAACTTTAGTATTTTTGGGCTGTTTGTGATTTCTTGGCAAGTTTACGTTCAGTAGTTTGCCATTGCTTTCTGATCCCATTGTATGACAACCATCGCTAGACCGTATGCTGCCAAATCATCTGCAGCTGTGTTTCGTACGCGGTATGCGGGATTACGAATCACGTTAGTAACTGCGTCGCCACGACACTGGTTCTTACCTTGATGGTCATCCATAAAACTAGAATTTAATGCAATGACTTGTTTAAAGATCCATTCACACCAGTCCAGAAAGTGAGTAGCGTGACTTGGCAAGTATAATTAGCACAGTCCGTGTACATAGATCTTCTGTCAGGTCTCAGTTATGACTGAGCTACCGTACGACAGTAAACGGTACTACCAGCTTTCTGTTAGCGCTGAATATTGGGTCTCAGTCAGTTATGACTGAGCTACCGTATGACAGTGCATGGTACTACCTGCTTTCTGTCAGCGCCGAATGTTGGGCAGCGCTCACCAAACCCGACACTCCACATTGTGTCAACGGCTTTGGGCGAAGGAATGCAAATGGGAGGGGAGGGTACAAGCCTTATCCTAGTACGAAGCAATGCAACCTAAAGACTGAAAGTGGCAGAGCAGGCTAGGACCTAAACCTTGGTCGACAACCCATCTAGGATGTAGGGTCCTATAGGCGGGCAGTTAGAGCACTGCTTTGCTAATCCGGCAGCTTCTGCAGCTTGTCTTGTTCCAGATGTATTGGGTTATCATTCATCTGGAGTAAACTAGGCAGGCCGAGAGAGGGATCACGCCGCATAGAGAAAATATGGTCTCTAATATTCAACCCAGGCATTGTGCTGTGGAGAAGTATAACTATATCTCCGGGTCCCGCCATGAGGTGTAGTTATGAGTTTCTCTAAGCACAATGTAACAAACCATCGTCTGTCAAGACAGCAAGGTGCCAGCTAGTTAGTGTTAGTATAGAGCTCACTTTAGTGAAAGTAACATGTGAAACTCTTGAAGAACACCGGTTCTTCAGATTAACACATCACTTGAAAGGAAGCTTCTGAATGCTCTGCCGAGGTGATTGGTTTATTGAGTCAAGAATTGGCATCATGCGGGCAAGCTCGTAGATTTTACCTTTCTAGTAGCGAATGTGGCAAGGTACAGACACTAGTCATTGTACTGACAGACTGGCTTTAGATACCTCGATGTCATCCTCTCATGCGTCTCTATTGGAGGTGAAGGACTACAGAGAGTAACATCATAATCTGCAACTTCAGTTGGCGCAGTACATCTCTCACTCAGTCAAGGGGAGAGTGTTAGGGCTGCGGGAGGAATTCTCAGTCATGAAATTAAGTCTGTCTGTCTGTCTGTCTGTCTGTCTGTCTGTCTGTCTGTCTGTCTGTCTGTCTGTCTGTCTGTCTGTCTGTCTGTCTGTCTGTCTGTCTGTCTGTCTGTCTGTCTGTCTGTCTGTCTGTCTGTCTGTCTGTCTGTCTGTCTGTCTTATCATTTTCTGTTTCTCCGTTCTTTCTACCGGTCTCTGGCTGTCCAATTCCAATTCCAATTTTCAAAAACAAAAATTCAAAATTCGTCCTCGTCTAACCTGCTTCATCAGCTGTGGTTATTGTTGAGGATCGTGGTTTTTGTGGGTTATTTCACCCTAATTATTATCTTGTGAGTCCTAACTCGGACTGGTTATGTAGCGTTTGTGTCTGTGACGTCAGCTGGGGGATCGGTCGGCAGCTGTCCTTTGTGCATGTTTCCTCTTGTGGTTTTCTTTGTTGGTGTAGGCTCCTGGCTCGCCTGGCTGCAGTCCTTATAAGGACTTTTCGTTGTCCCACTCCATGCATCGTAAGCTGGGGGATCGATCGGCGGCTGTGGCTGTCTGTCTCGTTTCTCTCTATATACACCCCCCCCCCCCCCCTTGCGCTCTCTCTTTCTCTGTCTGTTTGTTTCCCTATTTCTCTTCTCTCTCTCTGATCTGTTTGTCTCTCTTTCTTTATCTATCTCAGTCTAGTCTCTCTCTCTCTCTCTCTCTCTCTCTCTCTCTCTACCTCTCTAACTCTCTCTCTGTCCCTTCTCTTACTCACTCTCTGTCTGTTTGTTTCTCTCCGTGTCTTCTCTCTCTCTGTCTCTCTCTCTATCTCTCTCTCTCTTTTATCTCTTTACCTATGTCTGTCTCGTCTCTCTCTGTCTATCTCTCTCTTGCTCATTGTGTGTCTCTTCTCTCTCTCTCTCTCTCTCTCTCTCTCTCTCTCTCTCTCTCTGTCTCTCTCTCTCTTCTCTATCTCTCTGTCTGTCTGTCTCTGTCTCTCTCTCTCTCTCCCCTCTATCTCTCCCTCCCTGTCTCTCTCTCTCTCTCTCTCTCTCTCTCTCTCTCTCTCTCTCTCTCTCTCTCTCTCTCCCCATACCTATATAAACAAATTGTATCAGTGATATTCCACAATCCTCGTGATTTCGATGACGTTTAAAAAGGCTCCAAACTTATTTGAGAAAGGTCACACCTGTGGTTTAAGAATGCCAAGTTGAGTGATGGTACCTGCCTGACTGACACCGTTAAGAGGATGTCACGGATCAGATTCTAGGCCCCGCAGACACACTGACTGCGGTGATACAAAGAACTAAATTCAGATTCTAAGTTACCGCTGGATAGACTAAATAGTGCTTGCAAGTGTTGAGTACATGTAACAGAAGTGCACTCACTTTCTAAAGCTTCTTCTGAGTTGGAACAGACACTTGGTTTTGTCGGAAACAAACACGAAGAGATGTCTTCAAGAATTCTTGGCATTTCTAAAGATGGCTTTTGACATGGGATTAATATCGGCGTGGTAAGGTTAAAATTCACTGTTGCGTTACTCCTGAGTTGGTAGTTATCTTCTCGATCGTTTAATTGGCTACTGCATTCTTGACATGCCTTTGTTACTACACGTTCATTGGCTAATCGTGTCCCCGCACATGTGTGTTTTACCACACGTTCATTGGCTACTCCCGTCTTGGCATATATTAAGTTACACACGGTCATTGGCTTCACCATTCTTGGCATGTTTTTATCACAATGCGTTCATTGGCTAATCGGGTCTCCGCACATTTATGTTAAACACGTCCATTGGCTAATCTCGTCTTGGCATGTTCTTTGTTTCACCACGTTGTTCTTAGTTTCTTCATTCTTGTCATGCATGTATTAAAAATGATGTCAGAGGCAGTACTGACTGTGTTGATGACATGGAAAATGCAATTTATGAATCTGTTGAGAAAAACGTTGAAAACAATTTGAGGGGGCACAGATAACGCCCATGTGTTAGCGGGGTCAATAAGGGAAGCGAGTAGTAGCAGTGTAACCTACCACGCATGTTGTTAAAGACGGCAAAGCGTGTTTGAGGAAGAAAACTTTACATATTGGACAGCAACATCCAGAGATCGACTGCATGAAGTCTATTCGTGTGCATTGTGGCACTAAAGGATAGCGGGTTTTGGGGAGCTCATTACAGCCGACCTTCATTGCGGTGATGGTAACTGATGTTAAGAAAGATGATGATAGTTTGATAGTTGGGGGTCTACATTTAGTTTAAGGGTTTTCTATTGTCATTTAACAACGTGCCCAAAAGCAGAAGGCTGAATACTGAATGTAAGAATTGGTATTACTGCTGCACGTGGGACGTTGCCTCACATGCTTCATTCAAGGGGTGATAAATCACCAAGTGGACAAATGAAAACATATGCCGGTGGTTGTCTGCTGATTTGCACAGCACTCACTCAACACGTTGACACGCTAATTGCCGGGCCATTCAGACCGATCTGTCACGTTGTCCGGTAAAATAATATGTCAAGTTTATTCATGTTGATGTCTGAGAGTAAGGAGACGAGGAATAATATGTAATGTGAGGTTATTAGGTTTGTATTCTCTGTCTGTCTGTCTGTGTGTCTCTGTCAGTCTGTCTCGATCTCTACTGCTACATATGTCCCTGTCTGTCTGTCTGTCTGTCTGTCCCTGGTTTTGTAAGCTAGGGTGGAAAGGCAGACGAGTTCAACAGTTAAATATCCAACCCACAGCAGAGATCAAATCTCATTCTGTTTCAATTCTCTTTAGAAGGCAATGAGCCACACCCGATTGTCCCACCTGAAAGGCCAGCGTGTCCGATTTTGGCATTCATTTGTTCGAGGTAGGGAAGTATTTTGTTCCTTAAAATTTTGCCAACGTACTCCACGTACTCTGCAATTTCCAACTGCCATGAGATTTTTACCGTGCGCAACTTGCAAATTAGACCTCCTGTTTTACGCCATTATCCATAACGGCTAGTTATTCCATCTCAGTACCCAAAAGATCAGGAGACGTGATATATTCTCTGGTATGTAATTGAGAGGAACATTCAGGACAGTATTACACGTTTATTGTACAATACACACGTTCATTGGCCGTTGTATTCTTTGCATATTTTGAATCCCCCGCGTGCATTGGTTACTTCATTCTTGGCGTACATTTGTTACCAGACCTTCATTGGCTATGCCATGTTTGGTATATTTTCGTTTTGATGCTTTCATTGGCTACTCCCATCTTGGGATATGATAATTTACAACGCGATCATAGGCTTCACCAATTCACACTTGCGGAGCGATATCGAGAACAAGTCACCCAAACTGTTCAAAAAACCCGATACGGAGGAGAAAATGGCACGTCGCAAGACCAACACCAAAAAGATAACATCTATATCTGTAATTGGGGGGTCTGGGGTGTCAGGCATTGGTAGTACCTTTGGTTAGGATGATTGTCATGCCCTTTTCATAGCCTATTCTCCACTGGTCCAAGCCTGGCACCCAGCTCACACCTGTGGCTCATAGTGGCTGTCAGCATGCGACAGCGGCAATCCACAGGTAACAGCTGTTATATGCTGGCTAAACCACGCGTGGGTAACCGATATAGTGTAAAACCAATCGGTGAACTATGGTATGTCTACCCAGCATGTGAAGACAGGATTCGGCAGACTGCGTGGAAGAAATCATTGATGATTCAACGGGCAAGACGGCGTTTACCTGCAAAGCGTTGTGGAACGTAATGAGCACGGCAAGGCACGTAGACCGCCCTGGTCATCCTCTGCACCTGTATTCGTCTCCAGTCTTCTTGACTTGTCTTGACACTGGATTCAGATGGACTCAGGCGAGAGAGCGTGGTCGACGAATTGCGCAACTCTTCTTCACTTTAATCCAATCCATCGCGCAAGTCATTCTTAATCCAGCTTCATATATCAGATTCGCTGGGCTGGTCACTTGACTCGCATGCCAGATCATAGGCTCCCTACACGAATTTTTTACTGCGAGCTGCGTTATGGTAAACGCTCCCACGGCTGCCATAGAAAACGCTTTAAAGACACTCTGAAGATCTCACTAAAAGCTTGTGTAATTCATCTTGGCACCTGGGAGACTGCTGCCAAAGACAGAAATTCGTGGCGTACATTATTGCGCAAGGGTGCAGTCACTTGTGAAGCAACCAGGACTGCAAGAGCTATGAAGAAAAGTTTGGACAGAAAAACCGCTACAGGAGATTCTCCTCCTGGAACGTCAAGCATTCTTTGCCCACATTGTCAAAGAACATTTCGAGCCAAAATAGGCAAAGTCAGCCATCTTAGAACCCACGGCTCAAAACTTTCAAGCCCCCTGGATAATCATCATTCTTGAAGGACAAAAAAAACACCAAAAAAACAACAACACATCTGTAAGTAAAGGTAGGCACATAGAGTATACTGCCGTTGGGGGATTGAAGTGTCACACATTCACATATTCTAGGCCACTTCATAATGAGATGGAATGATCAGTTCTCTTTCTCGCAACTTTTCCTTCCGACACAATTCACAGAACATTTTACGAGTCGGAATCGAACCATAGCCATTGTCTTGACAAGCAGTGGAACTAACCAATATGGCGTCGTGACTCCTGTATCTGGCCAGTTAAAGTTAGTTGCATGCCATTTTTACAGGATGTCGCTTTCAATCCCAACATTTTCGCCGACTGTTTGTGATTTTATGGGCAATTTTACGTTCAGTACTTTGCCATTACTTTCCGAACGGTCACACCATTGTGAAAATCAACACAAAACGGTATGATTTCCAAATCTCCCATCGTTGACTTCCGGTATAGCGGAACTGTGAACCCTCATTCACTATACCCAAACAACATACATCGACGTTAAACATGTTGCATATCCTTTGCAGGGCATCGCGAACAACCCCACTGTCTATTTTGTATGCAAGTTTACGTTCAGCACTTTATCATTGCTTTCAGAATGAGCAGTCAACGCTTCAGTCCAACTTAACGCAGATATAGGGTGTCATGGCAGAGGATCTGGGTTGATCACAAATCCGAAGTTGCCATGGCTCAACAGAGTCTGTCAGTAGTAACACTCTGACATTGGTATATCGCTCATTTGGTTCGGGTGCTGTTGTAATACGTCTGATTGTATATAATCAACACCGGTTGTAATGGCTGGCATGAATACTGACTGCTCCTGGTACCTGATATCTGACTATTATGTCATTGAGTAGCGTTTGAGTTTGACTCTCTTTCAATCCCTCCATCTATCATTCCAAAATCACAGTGTAAGACATTACATTTATAAACTTCACAAAACGCCGTACGAGTTCATGTCTCTATAACGCTTTACTCATTTACACAAGTTCACATTGTCTTTACTCTAAAACACATCTGTGACAACAATATTAAAACATATATAGATGGCGGCTGTATAGGTGGTAGCCATTGCTACCACGGGTCTCGACCTGCCCGACCTGGCTCACGGTAGACCTTTAACTCTCAATTCCAAGAGAGGCCTCTCTTCTCCTGGACCCGGTCGAAATCGTGACTTCTCGTACAAGGTAAACTACCCTTTCGGCCGTGATACTGGTATGAGCTTTAGTCACGCACAATAGGCCCCTGCCTCAGGATCAACGCACTGGGAGTTTAAGAACGAGGCTCTCTTATCCTTTCTGGCCAGGTCGTCTGCTAGACACCGACTATCTGTTAAGAACATACTAATATTAATATCGCACAGAGACCATTATGCCATGTTTAGCCAATCAGAAACATTTAAAGAAGAGACGTGATTGGTCGATTCATTTGAAAGAAACTGACATATCGACTACAAGTACTACAAGCGCAAGAAAAATAGACAAAGCTATAGGTGAATGAACGGCGACAGCAAGATTATATTGGACCTTTCAATTTGACATCTAGTGGGATCAAGTGGCTTTTTGTCAGCGTGTAATAACTTGATTACTGGATGCGATCGTTAACCGCCATTCTTGCTCAGACGTCTGCGGATCGAATGTCAAGGGTGAGCACTGAGAGTAGTGACTGCTTGGCCGTTCAGTGTCTGTTGTCTACGCACATACGTGGTCACACACACACGCACACGCACGCACACACACACACACACACACACACACACACACACACACACACACACACACACACACACTGTGGTACACACATACACACTTATGGGCGCGCACATACTAACACAGGGCAGAATTTTATATGCAGAAAGATTTACTGAAGCACTTCACGATCACACACATACGCACGCACACACACACACACACACACACACACACACACACACATACACACACACTGAGAGAGAGAGAGAAAGAGAGAGAGAGAGAGAGGGAGGGAGGGAGGGAGGGAGAGGGAGAGAGCTAATCAATGCATATAAAATGGAGCTCTTTTTCTAGAAGAGTTTGGGAGTTAGGGCCCTGCAGGAGATATGGAAAGAATAGAATGCCTGGCTTTAGTTGGCTGAGACCCCGTGGCTCCTGGGAGGATAGAAGGTAACGGAAGAAGCAGAAAACGATTAAATGTTGACACCTTATTCCACCAGAGGCAGGATGGTGGGTTCAATCCATACACCGGTCAGTTGTATTTCAAATTTGGCTTCTCGTTGTTCAGAAAGCAATGGAAACTACTGAACGAAAATTGCCTATAAAATCAGCATGAAGTTCGCGATTTATCGCAACGTCCTGCAGAAGAAATATAAAACAAAATGCCAACAGAGGTATACAGTAACATTTACCGTTGCCTGATATAGATACCATCCTTGCTGGGGTGTCTGTGGCTTTAGGGCATTCAACGCAGTTTCGCAATCCCGCCATAAACGGTTCGATGTCAGCCGCGGCCTATTTAGAAGCAGCCCGCTTTGCTTTGATTTTCACAATGGTATGTGCGCAGTCCGTACAAAATAGCAGTGACTAATTATGCGTGTATGTTGCGTGTTGTTTGCAGAACTGAGACATTAACCCCAACCCCAGGATGATATACTAGACCAGTGGTTCTCAACCGGTGGGGAATTTAGGGTATCCGGGAAAAGGGGGGGGGGGGGATTAAGATTATTTCTAGATCAAGTTAATACAAGAACAGATTACTTGATATTGTTTTTCCCTCCATACTATACGGTTCTGTACTTCTCGCCCTTCTGAAATTCATTTCATAACCTTAAGTAGACCCGCAAAGTCACACTTACACACAATCAATACCTGCTTGAGGAGAGCTGCCAACTGAACTACCCGAGATCGACACTTGTGCCACAGACATTGAAAGGCAGAAGTTCAAAACATCTAATTCCCCCTCCCCCACTCCCCTCCGGCCCCTCACGAGCTCTCCTATACATGTAGATTAATATGTCTGAAGCATTAATTTTCTGCTTATGTTCACTCCTTTGCTCTTTCTATAACTCTCTCTCTCTCTCTCTCTCTCTCTCTCTCTCTCTCTCTCTCTCTCTCTCTCTCTTTCTCGTTCCCTATCGCTTTCTCGCTTTCCATATTTCTGTCTGACTTTCTCTCTCTCTAGCTCTATTTTTCTCTGACGATTGCTTTTTCGTTTACGGTTGACATTCTCTCTCCTGCCCCCTCTCTCCTTCCCTCTCTTTCTTTCTCTCACCCCACTCTGCCTGTCTGTCCCTCCCTCCTTCCCTAATAATATATTTAAACTTTTCGTTTCGGCCAATGTTCTCTATCTCTTTCATCGCCCTCCCCCCTCTTGCCCCTCCCCCTGTAATATAATTAAACTCTTCGTTTCCGACTGTTTCTTCATCTCTCTCTATCTCTCTCTCTCTCTCTCTCTCTCTCTCTCTCGCTCTCTCTCTTACACTCTTCCGTCCGTCCACCCGCCCCGCCCGCCCGCCCGCCGTCCGTCCGTCTGTCTGTCTGTCTGTCCGTCCGTCAGTCCGTCTGTCTGTCTGTCTGTCTGTCTGTCTGTCTGTCTGTCTGTCTGTCTGTCTGTCTGTCCATCCGTCCGTCCGTCTGTCTCCATCCCTAGTAATAATATATTTGAACTCTTCGTTTCTCGCTGATGACCGCCCAAGAATACATCATTCATGCCATTCGTTATCTTCATTTGCACGTACATTTTTTCTTCACGTCGTCTTTGGCTGTAGGTTTCAATTCCCCCTCGTCCGCAGGAAGTGAGCACAGGAAAATGAATGCACTGTCAAAAAACCCCCGAAATACTAGAGCTTGGGGCCCTGCCTTCCGTGGAATGGCATGAAAGCTGCGAGTTAGTCGCCAAGGGAGCGCATCGATTTCCTGCAAGACATGCATGTTGCCAAACAATGTTGGATTGTCTGCACTTTGATATTGTTGTTATTCTGCAGGTTCGTAGGCACATGGCCAGGAACTCATATAATTAGTTGGCCAACAGAAGTCGACCTGCTAAAGGATAAGATGAGAGAGAGGATAAGATCTTAAACTTCCGGTGAATTAATTGCAGGGGTATGTGGTTCAATTCCAACACAGGCTGTAAGTTGGACTTAAACGTTGACTTCTATTTAGAAAGCAGTGGCAAAGTTGTTTTTTTTTTTGCATATCCTTTACAGGACATCGCTGTCAACAGCAGCATCTTTCAGCTGGCTGTTGATTTCTTGGCAAGATTACGCTCAGTAGTTTGCCATTGCTTTCTGAGCGGCCGGCTCAGTATCCCGCAAGTCACCAGCGGGGGTCGAACCGCTCCCAGTTCTCTCTCGCTACGAGACTCTGCGTGATAAACGGGATTACGGAGAAAGTGTTGTAACCCCCTCATCCAGAGAGACCGGCAGTGGCAAAGTACTGGACGTAAAATTGTCTAGATATTCAACCAGGGGTCCTGGTTCCGCTTAGTCCTTAGTTCCGCTAAGAACATGTAACATTAAGTGGAGTCGATAGGAAGCTACGGTAGGGTAGTAGCTAGACGTTGGTCTGCTGGCCTTTTCGGTCTACGGTTCAAACCCGTATGCCTCGCACAGAGCACAAACTTCGCAGCTCCAGCGACGACCCATAGGAGTCTCCGAGTGGGATGTTTAGCATTGACATCGACTCCCAGGCGACAATGGTTATTAGGTAATGTCTCAGGGATTAAAAACGTCTGGCGTGATACTGTCCATTTCACGACTCGATTGGCGATTGATCTAAAACAATATTGGGCGTGCATTATTTGCCGCGATATGCATCAAGACTTGAAGAAAGGGTCATTGACTTGTACTTATATAGAGGTGTAGCGCCAGTTGTGTGACGTTACTTCCGTTGTGTGGCATTACTTCCGTTGTATGACATCAGTTCCGTTGTATGACATCAGTTCCGTTGTATGACATCAGTTCCGTTGTATGACATCAGTTCCGTTGTATGACATCACTTCCGTTGTATGCCATCACTTCCGTTGTATGTATGGCATCACTTCCGTTGTATGGCATCACTTCCGTTGTATGGCATCACTTCCGTTGTATGGCATCACTTCCGTTGTATGGCATTACTTCCGTTGCATGACATTATTTCCTTCGTATTCCTTCTAGCCGGTGATGGTGTCCGATGTAGGACATTACTTCCGTTGTATGACATCACTTCCGTTGTATGACATCACTTCCGTTGTATGTATGGCATCACTTCCGTTGTATGGCATCACTTCCGTTGTATGGCATTACTTCCGTTGCATGACATTATTTCCTTCGTATTCCTTCTAGCCGGTGATGGTGTCCGATGTAGGACATTACTTCCGTTGTATGATATTACTTCCTTGCATGACATAACTCCAGTTGTATGACATTACTTCTGACTCCAGTTGTATGACATTACTTCCGCTGTATGTTATTACTCCAGTTTTTTGACACAACATACGCTACCTGACATTACTTCAGTTGTGTGACATGACTTCCGTTGTTTGACATTACTTCAGTTGTGTGACGTCACTTCCGTTGTGTGTCACCACTTCCGTTGTATGACACTAATTCTCCCGAGATCTGGTGTTTACAGCTTTGTAGATTAAACCACGAACAAAGACTAAATATCAACAAAAAGCCAAACTAATAAACACCAGACGTCAACAAAAGTCATTCCACTAAAGATCAAACATCAACAAAAAGTCATTCTAATAAAGACCAAACGTCACAGAAAGTCAGTCTAATACAGATCACACGTCAACAAAAAGTCAGTCTAAACTTTAATAGTGTAGATTGACTTTTTGTTGACGTGTGATCTGTATTAGACTATTAAAGACAAAACGTAACAAAAAAGTCAATCTTGTAAAATCAAACGTCAACAAAAAGTCAATCTAATAAAGACTAAACATCACAAAAAAGTCAATCTAATAAAGATCAACCGTCAACAAAATGTCGATCTTTTGAAATTATTCAAGTAAAGAAATAAAATAAACCGTGGCAGAGACGTCGCTATGTTCGCCTGAGACTCTGGCGGTGCCGCGTTCGATCTCACCATAGGGCCGTGGAATTTCTCCCATGAATTACTGGTATCTAATGGTATCACGAATAGCTCTGACTGTCACTTGTTTTCCCGAGAGGAGTTGGAATCAACAAGCACATCTTCAAACTTATTATCTGTTGGGATTATTGACTGACTTTGGTCTACACTCCTCCCTTCTGTCTTCCCTTCCATATATCTATTTCGTTCACTCTCTCTCTCTCTCTCTCTGTTATTCCCTCAACACATACTCCGACAACAGTTCCTTTCAACGATAAATAAAAGATTTATTAATAAAAACTATGTCTGGTGTATGTATGGATATTGTCTATGTAGACGGTATGTTCTTCTAGTGTGGATGCCAGATAAGATGTTGATAGATAGTCTCCGTGTCTTCTCTCGTCTCTTCTCTTGGCTAAAGTACAGGACATTACATAGATACAACGGAACGGTCTCACCCTGAATGCTCCGTCTGCTTGAGTCTGTAGATATATCCGTTTTTTGTAAGGAAAAATGTTCACCACTGTATCAATGTACTTAAACCGATCACTATATGCTGGCAGCTTAAACTGAATGTTCTTTGCTTTTTTTTTATAGCGTTCCTAATTCCATCATGGAAAGCACATCGAGTTTCTAGTATTTTCTAGTTTTTTTCCTGTAAAAGTTCTACACTGGATAGTTCTTAATTGGTATAGACACTTGGTATGCGCCTTGCAACTCTTCGATACTGAGTCATTTTAGTCCTTCTATTATGTTATAGGATCTCTATTTTCCGTTCTCTGTCCTCCTTACTTTTTACGATGACACTTCTTTTCTTTCCTTTCTTATGCACAAGTGTCGTGCTTTATTATTTGAAAGTGCTTTCTTTTGGGTTATCAACACTGAGTGATCTTTACCACAGCCATCTGTGTTATCTCTTCGTTGATATGTCCCGCACTGGTATTTGAACCTGTGTAATAAACATTTAATAATGAGAGCTGTGTCTGCTTCATCTTCTCTCCTATGTGAGTGTCTTTTCCTCCAGCCGAAATGAAAAGGCTTCCGAAAAAACCCACTCTGACATAAGATAGAAGATTCACCCAACGTCTATACTATTCCTACTAGTATTTACTTGTACACGCTAAGCCTCATCTATTCCCCTATGCTAGAAGATTACTTCGCTGTGATTTACCTTATAATTATCCTTGTCTGAATTGGGAGTACTAATGCACAATAGATACACAAACGTTCCTCCGAACGCAGCACCACCCTTTTCATACTCCCTTGTCTCATGGAAACCAAGAATCACACTAAACTTCCACAAAGAAGTGGCCACTCTTTATAGGTCATTTCTGCCGCATGGTCCTTGACCTGGCTTGACACCTCAAGTCAATACCTCATTATCACCGTTAGTGGAAAATTACTGATCTGAAACTTTTCCGTTATTTTATAAAATCCTCATTGTTTTGTTCCTTCCCTCTGAGTCATCTAGACCGCAATATGCTGTGGAAATTTTCCTCAGTAACCCATCTCCCCACCTCCTTCTCAGCCCCAACTCTGGCGGCTCTTTTAACTCTGTTCCCGGTCGTGCACCACCCGCGTAATCAGCGCTGACTCCCTCTCCACACACACCTGACACTATCTGGGTTTTTCAATCCTGTCTTTATCACCTGACCGCGATCCTGTCCAATAGTGCTGTCTGCCTTTGTCGCAAACCTATTTGTCCACGCGACAGGTTACCTGTGCTGTCGGCGCGCACTTCCGTGTCTTGACCTATAAACACATGCGCCTGGTCACTCAACCCGACATTTCGTGATGTTTGTGACCAGTGAATTAACCTCGTCATCCTACACTCTCGTTGACCTGTGCCGCAGTTATTTCTACGTTAACACTTCAACCCGTTAACATTAGGGGTCATTGACTCCGATCACACCGTGGTTGGTTATCCTTACTGTTTTGTTTGTTAACCCTTCTCCTACCTGGTTAGTCGGTGTATACAGTCGTCTATCTGGGAATCATTAACTCTCAGTATTCCACGACACTGACCTCACCACAGAGCTGGGGCATCCCCCCACCTCCCACTACCACCAATTACAGCCGGTCTCTCTGGTCTAGGGGTTACACGACTTTCTCCGTAATCCCGTATACTCTCGTGAGTAACGTGATGTGCGTGAGAATCGGTAGCCGTTCTCTCCGCGTCGGTAACTTACGGGTTATGTGAGCCGGTCGCTCAGAAAGCAATGGCAAACTACTGAGCGTAATCTTGCCAAGATATCAACAATCAGCTGAAAGACGCTGACAGCGATGTCCTGGAAAGGATATGCGAACAAAAAAAAAAAAAAAATGACATCACGCGCTCTGATCTCGTGGGCTACCTTGACTTCTGGGAAAACGGATAAGGAGACCAGTGCCTCTTCTCAAGTAGCGATCTTTAAAAATTCCACGGCAGTTGGAAATCGCAAAGAGTAGGCCGTAAGCCCGCTGCTCTGAGACAGCTGGTAGGAAAGAATTGCCAGATAAAGTAAACCTGACTTAAATACAAACCGAATTCGGACATACTGACTGTTCGAGCTGCATAACTAGGCAGTTTTACGTTCAGTAGTTTGCTATTGCCGGGCTCCATGGCGAAGGCCTTACGGACGCGATTCTTAAGCCCACTTACCTGCGTTCGAAACACAGGTGCGACCGATTTGGCAGCAGACCGCGTTGCGTTGAATTTTAACGAGCTGGTATGGGAGCCGGTCGTTAGAAAGCAATGGCAAACTACTGAAAGTAAACTTGCCAAGACATCAACAGCTAGTAAAATGCTGGTGTTGATTGCGATGTCCTGTAAAAAGGATATGGAAGAAAAAAAGTTTGCTATTAATCATCATCATCATGTGCCGATGACGATAAACGTGTACGGTATTATTTCGTCATCTCACTCGATCACCAGAGTAGTGTATCAGCTCCGTGGTTTTGTCTCGACCATGCCACGTGGCCAACCATCCAGATATCTATTTCTCTGCTCTCACATTGTTTGTTTTCCCCCTCAATCTTGCCTGTTTTCACCAAGTTCTCTAGGTTATTTCTTCTCATAACGTGTTTTGATATTGCTTTCTGAAAAATGGCTAACTACTGAAGGTTTCCTGTGAAAAAGGAAAAAAAGAAGAAATACATATAAAGAAAGCAGATTTCAACCGCCCACGCATCCAGACAAATCAAATTCGATCAAAGTGTATCATTTCTCTGATGTTTAGTTAATCAGACAATTCCCCCGCCGTTAGAACAAAAGTGTCTCTTGTGAAGTGACGGCCTGCTTGATTTTGTCAAACGGATCATGAGCACTGATTAGAAGAAAGCCAACTCCTCTTCGTTTCATTCGTTTGGAAGCAGAATATATGAGGACGTGTGTTTCCTGCTTGATCTGTGCTTTCTTCTGCAGATCCCGCAGGCTTCTCTGGAGATTGATATCTTGTGTTGTTTCATCCGGTCCATATAATAGGCCTTTCTCAGTTTGTGTGTGTTTGTTTGTTTTTGCATTCGCTCGCTCTGAATGCAAGCGTGGTCTATATGCGTGTCACTGCTCATACACTGGACTGATGTATGCACGTGAATTAGCTGTCCCTATTACCAGTGTCCCTCGCCTGAATGCGAACCCAATCTGAATTCTGATTACTTTTAATTTACATCCCCAAGTAAAGGACGAGAAGTCAATATTTTAGGCCAACTGATCCGTGTAGGGATTGAACCTGCTACCTTGGCATCAGCACACCGGAAGTTTAAGAGTGAGCGCTTGTATCAATTTGACCATGCTGATATCCTTCTCTCAGTTGTATTTTTGTAGAATGTGTATTGTAGGTTATACTCTGCGTTTTACAGCACATGCTAACAAAATAGCGACTTAGGAAAGAGGTACCGATTACATGACATTATACACGTTGTATGGAATAACTTCCGTTGTATGACATTACTTCCGTTATATGACATAACTCCAGTTGTTTGACATTGCTTCCGATGTAGGACATTACTCCAGCTGTTTCAAATTACTTACACTGTTTGACAATACTTCCGTTGTATGACATTACTCCAGTTGTTTGACATTACTTCCGTTGTATGACATTACTTCTGTGACAGCACGAAGATGAGAGATGAGAGAGAGAAGTGGAGGAGAGAATAAGAATTGAAAGATAAAGATTGTCCGTCCTTCCGGTTGTAGAGATAACCACTGATTTGTGATTACCCTTGGTTTTATCTACCAACCTCAAGAGTATACAGGTACGCAGGTCACGAATACAACACTATCCAACCGAAATAGTACGGGAATCAAAAGAAAAAGCTAACATGAATCAAGTTTATTTGCTTCTCAAAAGCATTACAAAGTATAAAAAAGTGTCGTGCGGTAACAATTCAAACAATTAGGAAAAGAATGGTCAGGTAGCTAGCATAAAAGAAATACCATCAACTAAGGAATTTGCACGCAATTAAACCATAACTAGTCACATATCAATCAGGGAAATATAATAAAAAAGTATGCAAGTTGAAAAGAAAGTATAAAATCTAAAAGGATGCACACAACCAACTTCCCCCGTAAAATGACCGCCCACTATTTTCCCCAGGCAATCGATCAAGCGACAAGTAGGAGTCCTGTCCGTGGAAATTGCTCCCCTGCCTACGGGTGCTTTTTCTGTCACCGCCCGTGTCAGAATGATTTCGCCACTTTCCAATAAAGTCAGGCTCCTTCCAACTTTGTTCGACGCAGTCCTCTGGATGATCCCATCAAACGTGTGTCCTCTTAGCCCACTCTAGTCTTGTGCGACCTTCCTTAATGATTGCAATTGCCAGTAGCAATCAATAGTTTCTTTAGGGCGGTTGCTTTTTTCCAACAACTTAAGTCCGTGCTTTCTCTGGTCCCTCGGATTTATCTGCCCGACCAGAGTTGCCACAGTCTTATTGTAGTCTCAACAGCCTTTCGAGTATCTGCACCTCGGCTGTCTAGAACTGGCTTATCTCCTCAAATGCTTCTCTGTCCCGCGTATATATATACCGCTTAATTTGGCGGTTCTTTCTGGCTTCACGGACATAGCTCCTCCTTGCCGCGAAGGGCTACCCCAATCAGATCTTTTTAGCTGTACCACATAATTATTCTCTACTTAATCCGCTTTATCTAGATCCCCTTGACACTACTAGGTTATAGCTTGCGGTCGAAGACCTTACCCTTTTCTGCCTTCGCCCTGGTTTGGTTCATTGGGCGTGTCGTACCATAATCTAGTTAACCCGTTGATTTTTTGCTCATTTGACAGCCCCTAGAAGTTCGGCTTCATGTTTCCTGAATTTCTTATTCTAAAACAACGAGAGGTAAGCTGTCGGTCGGGCGGGCTGCACTAGAGTCATTGCCCGGCCACTCACTACTAATTTTAAATTTTATGGTGGGGTGAACTCTTTGTCGAACCAAAAATATCCCAGTTAATGCTTTCCAGTAAACTCGCGCCTAGAGAAATGAAAGCATACTGTCTCATACCACCTAAAAAGTTGTATGGTCCCACCATTCAATATAGCGTCATTCCTCCTTGAGATCGAAGCCCTGGCTCCGCATCTGACATTCCTCACTAAACAATATGGATGCTAAGGGGAAAACTCTTTTTTTTTGGAACTTCCACCCCAAATAATAATAATAATAATAATAAAATACTGGTTGCCTCCCCCGCTCCTCCAGTGCATAAGGCAGTTAAATCGTGTTCGTCTTCTGGCGTACATCGTAACAATATAGTAATCAATATAATATCATCAATAAAACAGTCCAACCCCCTTTCACGCAGGGGATTTCCCCAGACAACAAAATCATTAATCAATGGTTGCACATAGGAACATCAAAAATGAAAACACTATCAGCAACATCAACTCCTTACAGCGCTACTTCCCACTGTAGAAAAAAAAAATCAAGGTACACAACCATGCTAGCGCCTGAAAAACATTATAACAGTAAGCCCCCTATTCATGGGGAACACTTCGTTTTTTTAGACAGCCGCAGAGACAATTCGAACTACATTCTCACATGAAGCAACCACGTCATACCTTGCTAACTATTAAAACATCTCTACCCACACGTCGAAGTTCTATCACTCCCTCTTTACGACGTCCGATCCTCTCAGACCTCCGTCTACTCAGGTCCCAGGCCAACGCGTACCATTCTGGTTTGCCTGGAATTGTCTTGGTAAACTTCGACAGCCGCTGGGACATCCGGTGTGCTGGTAGTCCCCACGTCGTCCCTATGTCCTCCTTCTTCTGCTCGTCCTCGCAACGCCGCATTTCGTGGCCGGCTATCCTAATTAGCGATCCATCTCCTCCAACCTTTTTGATCGCATATGGTCCCCCCGACATGGTGGGTGCCCTAGCAACTATGTACATGTCTTCCGACCACATGTCTTGTATTTTCGCCCTCTCCTATAGTGGATTCTTTTCTGACAAGTTCGCCAACTTGCAATGGAATAGAGTTTGCCATTTTGGTCACTCCTACTTTTCCTAATGGCGGCATGCTTCTTCAGCTGTTCACTAGCCCGGAACGTGCGCGTCACGCAAACGTGAAAGATGCCCTTCCAAATACTCACTTGCATTGGTGTCCCTGTCTTTGGTGCCTGTATTTAAAATGAAAGTCCACTGGCAGCCGAGGCTCCTTGTCCGAAAATTTAGGTAGTGAGGTGAAAATCCTGTCGAGGCGTGAGGCGTCGAGTTATACACCTGCACCACTTCGGCTAAGTGATCAGACCATCTCCTCTTCTCCTTGGCCTCGAGGGGTCTGAGTAAATCATGCATAGTTTTGTTAAATCGCTCCACTTGGCCATTGCAGCGAGGGTTGTACGGAGCGGTGCGACTCTTTTCTATGCCATATGTCTTGCATAACTCAGCAATCACCGAGGATTCGAAGTTCCTTCCTTGGTCAGAGTGCAGTCTCCTTGGCACACCCATATATAAAAACCACTTCTCTACTAAACCTTCGCCACAGTTTGCCTGCTTTTTGGTCTCTGGTTGGGACAGCAATAGTAAATTTAGAGAAGACATCTGTGATGACGCACACATCTCTCAAATCCCCTTGAGTCCCTCTCCAGTAGCGTAAAGTCCATCGCTACTACTTCAAACGGTCTCGAAGCTAACAAACTACCTGCTGGTCCCTTAATCTTGACCGGCCGGTGGCTTTCGCTACATTGCACCTGTGGCAACTTCTACGAAATTTATCTACATCTGCAGTAATCCCTACCCAGAAACACCTGCTCTTCAAAATATTATCATCCTATCTCTCCCCTGATGCCCTACGCTATGAACTGACTCCAGTATCATCCGCCGCAGTATCTCCGGTATCACTAATTGCAGCAACTCTGTCCTACCTGTCCCCTTGATTTTCCTATACAGCAACCCATCTAATACACATAACTTCTTACGCTGCCTCATCCACTTCTTTCGGTCTGATGGGCAACCTTTCATAGATTCATTTGACAACACAAGTTTACGCGATACAACATCAAATACTGCATTAATATTTACATCATTTTGCTGCAATCTCACCATATCTTTCCGTTGAGTAAGACGGCAAGTGTGTGTGGGAAGGACATGTAAAAACGTCCGACTGTCCTAGCAGCAGCTTCCACCACACCAACCCCACGATCATATTTACCTCAAGGCTAATTTTGAACATTCATCCAACATTATTGTACATCAAGCATTCTAAAAACACATCAGCATTTTCTACATTAAAATCTGCCGTTGGACGGCTACCGACAGTACCAGCTATTCCTAGGGCTGGCGGAATGCATGTTGCCTGCAACACTGCAAATGGCGATGTCGCCCTCTTCTTCGTCGTTTTCCCCGGTTCTTCCAGCGGGAATCGAGAACAAGTAATCAGCGTTACCGTTAATCCGCCCAGGCCTAGGTTTTATCACATCATCGAACATAGACATTTGGCGACTCCACCTTTGCTCAATGGCACCCAGCTTCGCTTTATGCCACATCGTTAAATTCATGTTGTCCGTATAAATTTCAAACCTTCCCACCTAATAGAAGGCCACGGAACTTTTCCGTTAATGCCCATTTTAAACATAAAAGTTCCAACTTGGAACTACTTTTTGCATTCCTCTCCGAGGCGGAGAGTACGACTAGCATTACGCTAACAACTCTCTTTGTACCATTCTGGATTTGGGACAAAACAACACCCAGACCAGTGTATGAGGCGTCACACCTCTAGAATATAAGGGAGGGTGAAGTCTGGAAAGCCTAGTAATGATGTCGACGTTAGGGCTTCTTTAAGTTTGTTAAAGGCCTCATCGCATTCTGTAGACCATAGCTGCCCGATGGGACTCTTCTTCCTTTTTCTCGGATCTGTGTGCTGCTGGTTTAGCTGCGCTACTAATTCATGGAGTGGCCTAGCTAGTGTGGCAAATTTGGGTACAAACCGGCGATAGTAACTGGCAAGCCTAGAAATGAACGTAACTCAGTCTGCGTTCTAGGTATGGGAGCTTTTTGGATCGCCAGCACTTTATCTTCTAACGCTCCTATGCCTTCTGCAGACACAGTATGGCCTAGGAATTGCACCTTTTTCTTGCAGAAATTGCATTTAGCTGGGTTTAGTTTCAATCCCAACACCTGTATCCTATCAAATATGGCCTCTAGTTTTACTAAATGTTCACTAAAATCTCTGGAGTACACAAGAATGTCATCTAGGTAAACTAAAAGAAACTTAAACAAATAATCATGAGGCGCCGACGGCATTAACGGTTGGAATGTACTGGCTGAATTTGCCAGTCCCATTGGAAGTCGTGAATATTCATATAACCCAAAGGGTGTAGTGAACGCTGTCTTTTCCTGGTCTGCTGGATTCATCGCCACCTGGTAATAACCGCTAGCTAAATCAAGGGAAGAAAAAAATTTCGCGCCCCCTAACGCATCTAAATAGTCATCTACCCTTGGAAGTGGATATGCGTCCTTTTTAGTTTTTATGTTCAGGGCCCTGTAGTCGACGCACATTCTCAATTTGCCATCCTTTTTTCGGACCAGGACTATGGGAGACGCCCAAGGACTACAGCTCTCCTTTATAATCTGCTTATCTAACAATCCCTGTAAATGATCTTTCACTTCTTGATACAGGGCAGGAGGAATCCTCCTGTACGGCTGTTTTATGGGGACTTCATCCGTCAAAAGTATGTTATGGGTTACCCTGTCAGTAAACCCAATGTCGGTGTCATCTGTCGCGAATAGGCAGTCGTATTTTGCTAACAGTCCCTCAAGTTGCATCCTTTCCTCATCGCTTCCCTCAAATTCAGTCAAGTCAAAAAGGGGCTTGTCTGGTCTCTGCTCCCCACTGTCTGGTTTAGCAGACAACTCTATTACATTTCCCCTGGTCTCTGGGTAGTGAGATCGGACGCCCGATTGTTGCGCACGTAAACAATCCCTTGGCAGTTGGAAATAGAAAAGAGTAGCCTAACGGCGCTGCCCGGGCAAAATTTCGAGTTAAAAATCTACCCAAAGTATTTCAGGATCCTCGCCGTGCTACGGAGTTCGTGCACTGAGCTGAGTTTCTCCAAACTCAGGTTTGAGTTAGGAGAAGAACGGAGCACTTATGGGTCACACCCGTGTGCCGTAATGTTGATCCATCGACTAAACTAAACTAAACTTTGTATGACAATACTTCCGTTGTATGACATTATTTCTGTTGCGTAGCATTACCCCAGTTGTTTGACATTACTTCCGTTGTACGACATTACTTCTTTTGTATGACATTACTTCCCTTGTATGACATTACTTCCCTTGTATGACATGACTCCAGTTGTTTGATATTACTTCCGTTGTACGACATTACTTCCGTTGTACGACATTACTTCCGTTGTACGACATTACTTCCGTTGTACGACATTACTTCCGTTGTACGACATTACTTCCGTTGCACGACATTACTTCCGTTGTACGACATTACTTCCGTTGCACGACATTACTTCCGTTGCACGACATTACTTCCGTTGTATGACATTACTTCCGTTGTATAACATTACTTCCGTTGCACGACATTACTTCCGTTGTACGACACTTACTTCCGTTGTACGACATTACTTCCCTTGTATGACATTACTTCCGTTGTACGACATTACTTCCATTGTATGACATTACTTCCCTTGTATGACATTACTCCAGTTATTTGACATTACTTCCGTTGTACGACATTACCTTATTTGTACGACATTACTTCCGTAGTATGATATTAATTCCGCTGTATGATATTACTCTAGTTTTTTTGACAGTGCTTTCGCTATTTGACATTACTCCAGTCGTTTGGCATCATTTCCGTTGTATGAAATTACTCCAGTTGTTTGATATTACTTACAATGCTTGACATTACTTCTGTTGTATGACATTACTCCTGTAGTATGGTATTAATTCCGTTGTATAACATTACATCCGTTGTATGACATTACCATTACTTCCGTTGCCTGGCGGAATTCCGTTGGAGGGCGTTACTTCCATTGAATGGTGTTACTTCATTACGTCATTACTTCCGTTTAATGACGTTACTTCAGTTTAATAGCGTAACTTTTGTTTAATGGCGTTACCTCCGTCGTTTGTCCATAACGTGAATTAAAAAAAAAAGTTAGTTGCATATCCTTTACATGACATTGCAGTCAACCCCAGCATGCTTTGGCTGTCGTGATTTCTTTGAAAGTTTACGTCCAGTCGTTTGCCATTGCTTTATGAACGACAGCACTCACACCACTTTGTAATATAACCAACACAAGGCAGTCTGCTGCCAAATCGCCTGTAGCTGTGTTTCGAACTCCGTATGCAGGATTACGAACTGCGCCCGTAACACCTGCGCCACGGAATAAAGTGGGTATCGAATAATATTTCGAATGTTCTGGTAATTGCTGTGAAGGTAAGTCAGCAAGGAAGAGAACTACGCAAGAAATCTATTTTTAACCGTGGTCAAGAAATCTATTTTTACTGTGGTCAAGAAATCTATTTTTACCGTGGTCAAGAAATCTATTTTTGCCGTGGTATAGAAATCTATTTTTACCGTGGTCAAGAAATCTATTTTTACCGTGGTCAAGAAATCTATTTTTACCGTGGTCAAGAAATCTATTTTTACCGTGGTCAAGAAATATATGTTTTACTGTAGTCAAGAAATATATTTTTACCGTGGTCAAAAAATCTATTTTTACCGTGGTCAAGAAATCTATTTTTACCGTGGTCAAGAAATCTCTTTTTTACTGTAGTCAAGAAATCTATTTTTACCGTGGTCAAGAAATCTATATTTTACCATGGTCAAGAAATCTATTTTTGCCGTGGTCTAGAAATCTATTTTTACCGTGGTCAAGAAATCTATTTTTACCATGGTCAAGAAATCTATTTTTACCGTGGTCTAGAACATGCTCTGGCCTACCACTTTACACTGCAACTGAAATGTTTAGTATAGAAAAATAACAAGAAACCTGCTGTGGGCAAGTGAACAGTTAAAACCTTTCCTGTGTACAGGGAGGGATGGGTGGTCAGTCTTTCCCTCCAGTAGCGAACGACGAGAACCGACAACGAACCCTTGTCCGACCATGGTAATATGCATTGTCTATGTTTACAAAATTCATTTGGCAATGTTTTTCTTTTTCCAATGTGAATGTATCATGCACTATTGATGAACGAAAGATGAGTTATTGGAATGGGCCAAATGTAAGACGGGCCTGCGTGCCCAATGTGTGACCCTTCGAAAATAAAGTTCGTTCGTTCGTTCGTTCTCTCAGGCCATTGTCAGCACAGCGTCCTAACCGTTACATCAATGCGCCCGCTAAATGTCGGGTATGGGCCAATTCTACCTATGCGAAAATCGTGAGGAAAAATATCCAGTAAGACAGATAAAGATTTATGTTGGAACCTTAATCAGTCGGGTAAATAATTATAATATAAACAACTTTATCGTCATTAAAATATCGGTTGACAGATATAATTGGCGGGTCAAGTTCGTCATGCTTGCTTCACAGCTGGCACCTGACCAAAGAAAAAAAAATGCACGGAAAGCTGGAATAACAGAACAATTAATTATAAAAATACGAAGCAAAACAAACTCATTTGGAAAAAAAGAAATATAATAGCTGAAAATCAGGGACAGTGTGACATTTTCAGGTCACGTAGGAACGAGAGGATTATGTTCCTGAAAGAATAATTGATTTCAAAGCAAGAGAAACATATCAATTGAATAAAATAGATATAAAATATTAATTTACGCGGTCAGTCAGGTCTGTTCTGGTCACGAAGCCCTTTCGGTAATTCATGTTCTGGCCGAACGTTTTAAGTAAATCTGGCAAGAGTTGAAATGCATCGCTTCCCTCCAAAGATGGTGTCATGGCTGCTTCCCAGACGCTGAATCTGGTAATCTTTTTCTTCTTTTGTTATCTATTGCCCTTTGGGCAATTATTGTCCATGAGCTGTAGCTGGTATTTGTCTAGTTCTCTCCATGAACTGTATCTGGTATTTGTCTAGTTCTCTCCATGAACTGTATCTGGTATTTGTCTAGTTCTCTCCATGAGCTGTATCTAATATGTGTCTAGTTCTCCCCATGAGCGGAATCTGGTATTTATCTTGTTCTCTCCATGAGCCGAATCTGGTATTTGTCTAGTTCTCTCCATGAGCTGTATCTGGTATGTGTGCAGTTCTTTCCATAAGCTGTATGTGGTATTTGTCTAGATCTCTCCATGATCGGTATCTGGTATTTGTCTAGTTCTCTCTATGAGCTGTATCTGGCTTTTGTCTGGTTCTCTCCATAAACTGTATCTGGTATTTGTCTAGTTCTCTCCATGAGCTGTATCTGGCATTTGTCTAGTTCTCTTAATGAGCTGTATCTGGTATTATTGAAGGTTACGACATGCCGGTAAGCTAGGACGGTCATGTTTCTCCATCTTTACACGATCAGCAGAGTCGTGGGTCAGCTCTGTGTTTTTGCCTCGACCATGCAATGTGGTCAAGCCATCCATACATTTACCTGTCTGCCTTCCCCCTGTTCTTTCCTCCTCAATCTTGCCAGTTGTCACCAAGTTCTCATAGTGGTCAGTGAGATTGATAGCCAACATGAAGGATCCTGTTCAATTCCCCAGCGGTTGCAGGATTGCTTTCATGCCCAGTATCATAAGATGGGTTTTGTCAAGTAGCAACCGATGTACCCATTACATACCAACAAAAGGACAGACCAGAACAAATCATTATTCTGCGCCTCAGAACATAGAAGACGTCGGGTTCACAGACTGACCTATTGTGGCCACGCCAGTGGTTCTCTGGCGGGGATGTGAGGGGTACTCTACGTGGGATTTCCTGTATGATGATGATGATGATGATGATGGTGATGATGTCGATGATGATGATTATGTTGACGATGATGATGACGATGATGATGATGATGATGATGATGATGATGATGATGATGATGATGATGATGATGATGAAATGAACAATGCAGGTTGCATTCAGGATGTAACATGTCACTTATCAATGAATGAATGACCAAAAAACAATGAGAAGTAGATTATGAGCTTTACTGAAACACGATTACAAGAAACAAATTGGACGTTGCGGTCAAAGCCTTCGTCAGCACAGAACAAACAAACACAAACCGACACACAACTACATGAAACACACTACATGACAATATTAAGGGTACTTATCTGAATCTGTATCCTTGCTTGGAGCGTTAACCATGTCATTTACCAGAAGACTGTTTCCGTAACAACACATTATCTGTCTGTCTGTCTGTCTGTCTGTCTGTCTGTCTGTCTGTCTGTCTGTCTGTCTGTCTGTCTCTACGCGTGTGTGTGTGTGTATGTGCGTGTGTGTGAGTGAGTTTTTGCTAGTCTAAACACACACCTACACAAACAACATACACACACAAACGCTCACACAAACACACATAAAAACACATACACATACAAACACCCACACAAACACACACAGACACACATAACCACACAAACACACACAAACACCCATACACACACACACCCACACAAACACACACAAACATACACAAACACACACACACACACCCACACAAACAAACATACACAAACACTGATTCACACATACACACACAATATGAGCTAGCAGGGACTGTCCCACCAAACCATCGGAGAACCGTCGCGGTGACAAATCAGCCCCGACCTAGGGAAGCAACATTCCACCTTCGGACAAAACTGTTGTCACAGTGATAAACTAGATCAACACGTCTTGTTCCAGGCTCCCTGAGTGCGTCACCCCACCATCAGGGGTGTGTGTACGATAACGGCGTACCGAAATCGGAAATGTGTACATTACAGCCCCCATTTGGAGCTATTTTTACATCATGCAACCTGTCATACGTTGAACACCGAGGTTTGAAACCATTTTCTGGGCCGAGATCGGGCAATCAGACGACATGTGGTGAATGGGCTTAAGGAAAGTTGGTGGTGGTTATATGAAGAGCGGGATAGGGGGCGAGAGAGAGAGAGAGAGAGAGAGAGAGAGAGAGAGAGAGAGAGAGAGAGAGAGAGAGAGAGAGAGAGAGAGAGAGAGAGAGAATGTGACAGACAGACAATCCTGGGAAGTCGTTGAACCTACCCGTACAAGCTGCACCAACTATTTTCCCTCTCTAACCACACACCCATCAGTGTACAATACACGATCACACCGCCTGGGCGTGAGGTGTTCTCTTTCAACTGTTGCACGGTCATCGCTGTATCACCAGCTGTCATTTCCCAACACCCTCAGTCCAATGCAACTATCATTCTTTGCAAGGCTTCATTGTTGAATGGGGGAACCCAGGTCCAGTCCCAAGTGATTCAATGAACATGATACGAAAGGTCGAGACGGGTTCTTTATGCAGACAGTGGACTGAATCGCTGCGAAGCTCTGTTATCCGTAGAGCCACCTTCATCTTCGTTCCGGGACATGCGGGAATTGAGGGAAATGTACGAGATGATAAACTCGCTAGCTGCATCCCCTGCTGATGGCCAGCCCATGGATTGTGCCGATGTTCTTAACGTCTTTAGAGAGATGTCGAGACATTCTATACAACGATGTGGGTTCACTTGCCACATTGTTGTCCAGAATGAGAGACCTGAAAGTTAGGACTGACACTGCCAGAAACAAGAAGCACAGTGGAACGAGAGGCCTCGTCAACCAACACAAAACTGACACTATTAGCAGCCGGACACTTCTGCATATGTTGGGGGGGGGGGGGGGGAGATCTGAGCACCCATGGAGGTGTCCGTAGTGATACCCCAACAGATAACCAACCAACCAACCAACCAACCAACCAACAACCAACCAAACTAACTAACTAACTAACTACCTACCTACCTAACTAACTAACTAACTAATTAACTAACTAACTAACTAGCTAGCTAGCTAGCTAGCTGACTGGCTGACTGACTGAATGGCTGACTGACTGACTGACTGACTGGCTGACTGACTGACTGACTGACTGTCTGAATGAGTGAGTGAGTGAGTGACTGACTGACTGACTGGCTGACTGACTGACTGACTTCCTGATAGTATTCCCAGCCTGTTGAATCCAAGAACTACCTCTCTTCAACCTATGTCCTTTGGTGTTGCCCAAACTTCATGCAGGGAATGCTTCCGCCCGCTTCTACCCCAAGGTCCAGCCTAACCTGGAGCACCCTGCGCCTGTCATACATGGACAACATGGCAAGTGTATGCTGCATGCTCACGATAACCACATAATCTGGTACAACCCACCATGACTTGCATGGCTTCATTTGCAAGAGCTCAGGTTTCTCCATCGGACTATGAGCTTTTGTGAGCAGTCCCAGGCCATATTCAATCAGCGAGATAATCAGATACGTGTCTAGCCTTTACACCATTTTCTGCTACAATTTCGCGCCGCCACCCCCCCCCCCCCCCCCCACCCATCGCATTGATTCCATCCCTGGCCGTTACCACTATCTCCCCAACAAGATCCCTAAAGGACAAGCTTTTTGTCAAAGGTTGTTTCGAGGTATAGAAGTGTGTTATCTGTACAGATAGAACTGTCATGTATTGCGATATCTAGTATCTCATACCCTAACAGTTCTATTATTTCATGAACACCACAATTCGCCTGTTTTGTTTTGTTGATGATATAACCCGTTTTGGTGCTCCGTTTATCCACTGTGTTTGTATTGATGATGTGACCTGTTTTGGTGCCCCGTTCATCCACTTTGCCTGTTTCAACCTGTAGATCTCTAGATAGTTCCACCTTCTTCTCGCTTGTCGGTGCTGTGGCAAAGGGGTAATGAACGCTGTTCGCTATCATTCAAACTACAGCTGCAGGCGATTTGGAAGCAGATCACAAAGTGCTGGTTTGTATATTATGATATTATCGCCGGTCATTCAGATAGCAATGTCAAACTACTGAACTTAAACTTGCCTAGTAGATCATTAACAGCCTCCTCCCCCCCCCCCCCCCAAAAAAAAAAAAAAAAATTAAAAAAAAATGGCGGGGTTAACAACGATGTCAATTATTACATGCAAATGTAAATTACATGCAAATAAACAAGCAACTAACTTCTGCTCTGTCTGGACACAAAACTGTAGGCAGCGAAAGCCACAATTCTCCCAAAGCCAAACCGCCTCTATCTCAACTCTCCAGCTGGTGCAAGCATTGACAAGCATCGGTGAAACTGAAGTTCCCCGTGGTAGTCCAATTCAGAACACTATGAACGCTTGCGAAGAACTATCCTACGTTCATACAGAACCGATCTAAACTAATTAACGTTTTGTAGACAAGTATCCATATTCATGGGCGTATATAGGAACAGTCCGTGTTTGTGTCATAGAGGATAGTGAAACGCAGTTCTTAATTCCCCGACATACTGAATCGTTGGTTCGAAATCAGCCGCGGACGATTTGGAAGCAGATCGCGTTGCGTCGATTTTGATGGTATGAGGCGAAATCTCTTGACACTTGGAAGGAGGGCATCACTTTTCCCTTCACTTTTCTCTTCAATATGTTTTTTTTTTTTTAAAGTATAATGTTTACCACTAGTCCTAGAATGGATGTGGAGGCAGTCACCGAGGCGCTCCGCTAGATGGAGGACAAACAGTACACACATATCGTGATTGTAACGGACTCACAGAGCTTGCTGAGCAGGGAAATGAAAGACGTCTAGTACAAAGTGGTATGCTTCAATCGAAAAAGCAGGTAATCCGTTAGATCTTTCCTCCCAGGATATGCTAGTGTGGTAGGAAACGAGAAAGCCGATAGATTGGCTGGATGTGCACCGCAGGGTGAAGTATTGTTGCACCATAAGGAAGATGCGTTTAGGGTCCCCTAGGATCGCGTGTATAAAGTGGAAGAGCAGATGAATCATTATGGGCTAGAGAGATTGGTGCTGCAGGGAGTGACCAGAGGATCTGGCCGACACTCAGGACTCCGAGGAAATGCCAGACGGACACATAAGCTGTATAGCATCAACAACAGGCTGACAACGGCTTCAATCATACAGTCAGATGCCAGCATGATCGAATGGAGAAGAGAGCTTGCAATTACACTTCCTTTGCGCTGATGGCGTTCATTTGGACTAAAATGTTGACTTTTCGTCCTTGACGTCGGGACGTAAATTACAAGTACCCCAAGAGTCGGAGTGTCTCTCCTGATGGTCAGGGACACTAGTAATAAAGAAAGCTAATCCACACGCAAACATCAGTCCAGTGTATTCCCCGGTAAGTTAGTTAGTCAACAGATCATCCTTACTATACATCGAACCATTCAGTCAATAACTGCTCAGATCCATTCTCAGCAAATCCCGTGTAGCGGCTCACGACACCAGTTCTGTGTTGGCTTATTTATTTTCTTTGGCTGCCTGCGAAGTGTTCTTGGTTAGCCACACCTCTTTTAACTTGTTGATCTCGCAGTCTGAACATGGATGTAGATTCACAGTCATTACTTGGTTCTCGCAAACGACTCACTCCACAGCAGCCTTACTTGCAAATCTGTCAGGCTGTTAATTTCCGTGGACACCCGAATGCCCTGTAGTAACTACTTGAAGTAGTAGCACATTATGGTCTAGGCTTGAGCTCAAATCGAACGAACTAAAAGATAAACAAAGAAAAAGAAAGCATTGATGAATGTTTCACCATACATAAGATCATGACACAACTGCGCTCATAAAATCACACCCAGGTTACCACTCGACTGCAGATTGCAACTGGTACCAGTCGAACCGAGACTTCTCACTGATTGTTGAAGATGAGGACGGAGCACATATGGGAATGTCCCCCCGTGATGTCGGTTCTAAACTCAACTCAACTCAACTCAACTCAACTCATCTCAACTCAAGTCAACTCACTTCACTGCTTATTTTAATCAAAACAACTTGTCTTTCTAATTAACATTTTTAGGCAACAATTCCCCAAGGAAGTACAATCTTGTAAAAAAAAGAGAACTCATATCCTGTAGAACTCATATCTTCTTAGTTGAACTGCCACGTTTAACAATTATCATCAATCAATAAACAGGCTGCGGGTGAGTGGGGAAGCCTAGGGGCGGAAACAGAGGATTTCCGTTATATTCCTAGATTTACGTGTTTCCTTCATATTGCATTGGCTTGAATCACACTTATTATAGGTAAGTGAACAGAGAGAATTGATAAAGAATTATATGTTTGTTCTGTTTTCATTTGCTTCCTATAAGTTATGCTGATATAGTGAATACGCAAAAAGTGAATACTTCGTTTTTATTTTCAAAACATATGAGCTTGTTTTCATATTTGATTGTATTCATTTACTCATTGGCACCGTGCCGTCTTGACAGATGATAGTTTGTTACCCTGCTCTTGGAAAGAAAAAAAAAACAGGCATGGTAACTACAACCCATGGCGGTTAACACCAGATATGTAATTATTATACCTTTCCTTAGCAGAAAGCCTAGGCTGAATTGTAGAAACCGTGTGTTGTCAATGCAGCATGGCCCCTCTCTCCGCCTGCCTAGTTTAGTTAGTTAGTTTAGTCGACAGATTATCCTCATTGCACATCGAACCATTCATTCCATGAGTGCTCGGATCCCCTCCTTAGCAAATCCCGCAGCGTTTAGCGGCTCACGACACCAGTTCTGTGTTGGTTTATTACTCTTCTTTGGCTTCCTGCGTAGTGTTCTTGTTTGGTCACACCTCTTTTAACTTGCTGTTCTCACAGCCTGACCATGGTTGTAGATTCACAGTCAACGCTTGGTCTATGCTGCATAGTTTACTCCAGAGGAAAGGTAACACCGATACATCTGGAAAATACATTGGATCGCATTGACTAACTGACTCACTGGCACCTTACTGTCGTGACAGACGAGAGTTTGTTACTTTGTGCTTAAAAGTAAAAGGCATGATAATTACATCACATCGTGTGAGATGCCGAACTATAACCTCCCAGGCTAAGCGGCACGGCACTGGATGGTGATGATGATGATGATGATGATGATGATGGCATTAAACGTAACAGTGACCTTGAAAGAACAGCAATAGAGGGCGTTATTTCTGGGAGAAGTGGCAGGGGTCAACAAGCACAACCACGGACACAGGGCACAGGACACTGGACACAGGACACAGGGCACTGGACACAGGACATTGGGCACTGGACACAGGACACAGGGCACTGGACACAGGACATTGGGCACTGGACACAGGACACACGACACATGACACTGGACACAGGATACAGGACACTGAACACAGGATACAGGACACTGGACACTGGACACAGGATACTGGACACCACAGAAGTCTTATGCATGAAGATATTTATCCCATGGCATTGTCGTTGGACAATCTTCCTACCAACTCTATATTACCAATGCCAAACCTGGACAATAACAGAAAAAGATAAAATAAAAATCACAACAACATAAATGAGATTCCTGAGAAGAATACTCACTGTATCAAGAAGAGATAAGATCAGAAATGAATAAATCAGGACCAAAGTGGGGGTTATAATACCGCTAGATTTCATTAGCAGGCAGCAAGTCAAATGGTTTGGCCATGCAAGTAGGTTACCAACTAACGGTATAGCACAACAAGCAGTGATGTACAGACCAGAGGGAAGCAGAGGAAGAGGCCGACCACGTAAACAATGGACGCAGGGAATAACAGAGTCCATGGTAATATCGATACATGAAGCCCATAACCGGGCACTCTCACGAAGTTTATACTTCACCCCGACACGGCAAGGTACCAGAGGTACATGATGAGATGAGATGATGATTGTCATTGGATAAGGTATCTTTTCAGCGGGTCGTGATGAGAGCAACGCTCTGCACAGAATCTGATACCTGTTGATGATAATGATGATGATGAGAGTGTCCAGTAATTTCTACTTCTATGAGCAGAGAAGCTAAAAAAAACATCTGATGGCTGTGGAAATGTGGTTTCTGATTAGAATGCAAAGAATACCATGGACAGACAGAAAAACCAATGACCAAGTACTAAAGGAGACAAATGAACATCGTAAACTGATTAAAGAAATTAGACGCAGACAGTCAAAATCTTTTGGTCACATTACGAGAAGGAATAAATTTGAGAACTTGGGGACAACTAGCAAGATCGAGGGGAAGAGAACAGGGATTAGGGGGGGGGGGCAGAGAAGTAAATACCTGGATGGCTTGGCAATATGGTATGGACAAGAACATTGAGCGGATACATGATTCTGATGATCGAGTGACAAGGCAAAACATTACCGCTTACGCTTACCGGCATGGCACATGGTGATGATGACTTCTATGAGTGCCAAACATTATCTGTGCATCTATCTCTTCAGATTTCAGTAGCCGATTTCTAGTTAATTAAAGGAAGAACTCATTAACTGAAAGCGATGGCCATAAGGAATCTACCCAGAAATGGCAGGGACATTGGAATGTTTCATTGGAGTCTACTAAATGTAAAGTCAACACATTTGGGCTAATGTACAGTTTTAACTGATTCAGTGTCGAAGAATAATATATCGCCAAATGTCATCATATCCCTATGTGGACAGAAGGACTATATATCGCTGTACTAGGGTAATCGTGTTATTTGTTTTGTTTCGTGGTATGTACAGACATTTCAATTCTCATCTCATCTCATCTCATCTCATCTCATATCATCTCATCTTATCTCATCTCACCTCATCTCATCATGTTCCTCTTGTACCTTTCGGTGTCGAGGTGAAGTATAAACAGCGGGATAGTGCTCGTTTGTGGGTTTCATGTATGGATATTCCCGTGGACTATGCAATTCCCTCCGTCCATCGTTTACGTGGTTATCCTCTTCCTCTCCTTCATGTGTATTTGATCCTTACATCATTGCTTGTTGAGGTATAATATTAGTTGGTAATCTAGTTAGAGTGATCAATTCTCTGTGAACGGAAGCTACATTTTAATGTATTAAATTTATAAATTTATAAATTAATAATTTACGTGCTACAACCTGTAGTGTGGCTACCAGTAGTGCTACAACCTGTAGTGTGGCTACCAGTAGTGCTACAATCTGTAGTATTGCTACCAGTAGTTCTACATCCTGTTTGATCAAAAGTTACTTTTTGTTTGCCACTAATTCAATTAATATGTCACGTGAGAGTGGGGTGGAGGGGGAAGAAATGGGAAATTGCTTAAGACAGATGTTGGCTCGTGTGTGTGTGTGTGTGTGTGTGTGTGTGTGTGTGTGGTGTGTGGTATAGGCGTCGGTTGGGCTTGTGTGTGTGTATGTATGGTGTCATATAAGGGTCAGTTAGGCAGTTTAGTGTACATGTTGTATTTCGTAATAAAGGGGTCTTTTAGGGTGCAGTGTGCACACGTTGTGCGGTGTGACGTAGCGGTCGGTTAGGCTTTTGTGTACATAGTGCATGGTGTGATATAAAGGTTGATACTGTCGCGAGATTGCCATGAGTTAAACAGATAAATTTACCGACGTTTGCTGGGCGTATATTTTCTGGGCCCACAACAGCCGTACTGGAAAAACAGCACAGGTTACATCAGGTCAGCCCATATACACATTTGGTGGTGAGTGAGGAGGAAGTGAGTGCGCTGAATCAGATATCACTTTGACAAGTCATAAACACATCAGACGGAAATGGCTGCTGGGATTGTCACCACTGAACAGAAGCTTGACAGTTGTCAACAGTCAGAGACAAACCGGAATTGGCAGCGAGAGACAGGAAAACAGTGCATCTGTCAATTCTTGGTTTCCGGCACATCGAGAAGTTGACGGGGTTATTTGCAACTCTTTGTTGGAAGTAGACATAAACTTGCTGGCTTGTTTTGAAAATCTTAACAATTACTGACAACTTTGACAGGACTAAAGCCAGGAAAATAGATTCTTGCAAATGGCTGATATGTCCAAATAACACCTGTGTGGGGGCGAAAAGGATAACGTCACGTGGACAACTTTGGTAGTTTGCCATATAAACTCGAGTTGAGATCAACTAGGGTGGACTTGATAAATGCTCTAGTCGGAGTGCCAGGCACTGCAGTGCCAGTGGAAATAATATCTACCGTGTGTTAATTAGTGACTTAATTTTACACGTGCCTATATGGCAGATGTAGATATGATTTATAGGACTGCAGTTGTGCCATTTAAGGTATAACCTATTATAATATATTCGTTGTAATTACTTTAGGCAGTAGCCTTGTTAAACTATAGTGTGATGATTAGCACTGTTAGTGGAAACTAGCTAGAGTAGGGAAGTGATACTTGGCTCGGTTAGCTAGAATAGATTAGTGAAGTGTTGATAAGCTTTACTAGTTGAGTAATGAGGGATAATTGGGATTTCCCGTAGGTGTCCCTGGTGGGCGGGGTTCCGCATTCTGTTTGTTGATATTTTTTCTTTGTCATAGCCTGATTCGACTCTAGGTGGGTAGCTAATCTGCTCTGTGACTAAGTCTAGTTAGCTAAAGATCATTAAGCAAGGTGATAGGCTTACACTCAGCCGAAAGGATCAGTGACTAGTACTATCACCAGATGTGTTGTTTCTATCCTAGGTTCCCTACCAGATCCAAGGAAACTCAACAAGTTGTGGGAAAGAATTAAAAAACCCATTCTGAAGAACACCAGTTCAAGAGTCAATAACGTTGCATACAGAAAGCAACTAAAAGCTAAAAGGACGTTGATTCACCACACATAGTGATGATTACAGATGCACCATACAGCATCAGGCAGTAGTAACTAAATGAGAACAGTCTAATAGTTACCTAGTGTTATAGAATCTCGTGTAATAGAACACAAGACATTATACTTGAGGCTAGATAGACACGAGTGAGGATCCAGTACAGTAACAATTAACATTAATGACTGTGTACACACTGCAGGGGACTTGTGCAGTTTGTTTAGGAACATTAGGAACGGACATTGTGTAGAGTGCAACCGGTCCCTGATTAACTCGTAATACCACCGGTGTCTATTTCGGATGTTCATGAAATTGGATTACCAGAGGTCTACAGAGGCAAAGCATTATCCGGCAAGATGGTTCCGGCAACGGGTGAGACGTACTTGTTCTGACGTAACGTGCTGTGGTCTATCTTTGCTGTGATCAGCTGACTGAGTTGATGTCTGAGAGACAGAGTCTACACACTTTATAGAACACGTCACACATTTTCTTCGCATACACGTCTCATACACGTTACACTTTTATTTTAATAAATTACTCTTTATTAATTTCTAGAAGCAAGAGTTGTTGAGTATGTTGCGTTGGGGAAGTATGAGAAGGGGGCATAGTACGACAGTGTGAGAGTGATAGGAAAAGGTGTCCATAGGCTGATGGAGTGTGTTGGACGGAAGCTGGTGGATTCTCCAGAATATTGAGAGGGAAAAAAATAATATTATAATGTGGGTGTCGGATCTCCTCACTCCAGGGACGACACTTTAAAGGAGGACACGACATTTATTGGGGGCTCGTAAACGTGATATTTGGACAGTGGGATCTCTCGTAAACGGGATCTTTGGACAGCGGGATCTATCGTAAACGTGATCTATGGACAGCGAGATCTCCCGTAAACGGAATCCTTGGACAGCGAGATCTCCTGCAAGCAGGAACGTTTGACAGGGGGATCTTCTGACAACGGGGTCCTTTGACACGGGATCCTTAGTTATAGGAGGGAGATATCAGTTTGGAGAATCCAGCTAGAGTGAATGTGGATAGGGGTTAGGACTAATATCTTACCTGTTCACACTTCACACGTCTGCATAGGTCTGTGGTCCTGATTCTACTCTTGTCACTGAGTGAATGTACTGTGTGTGGTAATATCTAGATTTATAGTACTTGTTTATATATCGGTATAGTAATTTGCAGTTATATTGTACTAGACCTGCTAGCTTACCTCTCTGTATAATGGCCACTCTAAACTTAGCACGTTAGAATTAAAGGCAAGTGGGGAAGAAATGGGATTAGCTGGGTCTGCTCTAACGGATTACATACAAGAAGTGGAGAGAGAGTATCGTCAAGCGGAAAGGGAAGATCGAAAGGCCGAGTTGGAATTGAGAAGGATGGAATTGGAAGCTGAGCAAGCAGCTAGGAAATTGGAAGCTGAGCAAGCAGCTAGGAAATTTGAAGCTGAGCAAGCAGCTAGGAAATTAGAAGCTGAACAGGAAGCACAGAAAAGGGAGCACGAGTACCGGATGAGGGAACTCGAGTTGAAGAGTCAATCTAATGGAGAAACTGAGGGAGCAGTTGGAGGTTCCTCCATCCCAGGATCAACACCAGTAGGTGGACATGGGTACCATGCTATGAAGTTTCCTTTAGCGGTCTACGAGGAGGACAAAGAGAAGATTGATCAATACCTTCAACGCTTCGAGGCTATGTCAGTTGCTATGGGTCTGGAGCGTAACAAATGGAATCTTAAGCTATCCCAGGGATTACGCGGGACGGGATACGAGGTTTATACTCGCCTGCCACCAGGACATGAGAACAATTATGATGAGTTAAAGACGGCTCTGCTGAAACGATTCGAGGTTACGTCACATACCTACCGGAAAAAATTTCGAGCAGCGAAACGAGAACCGGGGGAGTTGTTTGCCGCCTACAGTTTGCGTCTAAAATCTTATCTCCATAAGTGGATGGATTTGGCTGGGTTCGCACATGACTATGAGAGTCTGGAAGAGCTCATGGTGGTCGACCAGCTGAAGAAGCAAATGTCTAAACCTCTCAGGACGTTCCTGGGAGAACAAGGAGCGGAACGTATTGACCTCGTGAATAAATTAGCAGAACGGTTCGTCGAGGTACATGGGGAGGCAGGGGAAAACCTTTCAACCAACACCAAAAGTCAAGAGAAACATGACAAGAAGAAAGCCAAAAACTCAGGAACCAAAAAGTGGGAACCTTATGTGAAAAAATCAGAGGATAGTTCAGAGAAGAAGAAGGAGGGAAGCAAGAGCACTTCAAGCTCTACACCTAAACGACCGTGGTCGGAGAAGTGGTGTTCAATTTGTAAGTCACCCTCTCACAATACGAGGGATTGCAAATCGAAGGCTAAGAACCCTCACTTTGCAGCATGTCAAGTGACTTCCAAGGAGGTTGTCACGGAAAATGCCAAGGTCAACAAGGAAGCTCGCCACCAGGAGAGCTCATTCAAGTCCGACAATAGAAAATCTAGGACAGGGAAATGGTGCAACCAATGTCAGTCGAATACGCACAATGCTATTGACTGCAGGGGAAAGTCAGGAGACACTCAATTCGTCGTGTGCTCAGGAAAACCTAAGGTGGAGCCCACCGAACAGGTCGAGGCCGAGGAAGAGACTCCAGACCAGGAAAAACCACCTGTAGTGGAATTGGTAGAGGTTAACGGTCGTCAAGTGGAGTGTTTATACGACACAGGACTGGACGGGGAGGCCGTGATTTCTGCGGATCTGGTACATCCAGAACAATTCACAGGTGAAACATTGGATATACAGCCTGCACAGAAGAGTGCTGTAACCATGAAGTTGCCCATTGCTAATGTGGAGATTCGGTCAAGGTACGTCACCGGCACCATCAAGGCCGCTGTATTGACCGATCCCATTTTTCCAGTCATCCTAGGTTGCCGGTATGTCTTTCTGGGAATGCCCAGGGAGCCAATCCATATGGGAGCAATGCAGACTCGCTCTCAGATGAAATCGGAAGAGGCAGAAGCAATTGTGACTAACCCAATGCCGGGGGAGCTACGAACTGCCCAGAGTGAGGATGATACTTTACGTCCTTGCTACAAAAAGCTGCAGAAAAGTGCTGATCCACCAGGACGGGGGCAGTACTACATGAAGAATAGGATACTCTACAGGAGAGCAGGAAGGGGAGACAACCTATACGGTCAGTTGGTCGTCCCGAAAGCTCATCGGTCCCAGATTCTTCATATGGGGCATACCATCTCCTTTAGTGGACACATGGGTATTGCCGCCACCATGCAGCGGATTTCCTGCCACTACTATTGGCCGGGAATGACAGATGATGTGCGTCGGTATGTGAAGTCATGCCCTGAGTGCCAGAGGGTGGCACCGAAACACTGGACAGCACCGGTGATGTTGGGTGAGATGCCTATCATGAACTCTCCTTTCGATAGGGTAGCCATCGATATCGTGGGTCCACTTCCCAGGACTAGGAAGAGGAACATGTATATACTCACAATGGTGGATTGCTGTACAATGTGGGGTGAGGCTATACCGTTGACCACGATTGACTCGAAAAGAGTGGCGGACGCACTGATGGAGGCCTTTACCAGATTAGGCTTTCCGGATCAAATTCTGACGGACAATGGATCTCAGTTTTGTGGAAAACTCATGGAGGAGGTATTTAGGGTGTTTCACTCTAACCACATACATACCAGCCCTTACCACCCTCAAGCCAATGGACAAGTAGAGCGTTTCAACGGCACGTTGATGACAATGCTCAGGAAACTAGCGCAGGAAAAACCTGATAGGTGGGATGAATATATCCCAGCAGCACTCCTTGCCTATCGGGAAGTTCCTCATGGCTCAACAGGACTACCACCCGCTACGTTGCTGTTTGGTCGTCCAATCAAAGGACCGTTGGAAGCCATGTTGAGGAGTTGGACTGAAGAGGGGACGTCAGAAGAAGTGATCTCATCCTATCAATACGTGGAGGAACTGAAAGAAAAACTCCACAAGGGATGGACTCTGGCAAATCAAAACTTGAAAAAGGCCAGGAAAAGACATGCGGCTTACTACAACCGTAGGTCTAAAGAAAGATCTCTAGAGGTAGGAGATAAAGTCTTGTTGTTACTCCCAACGGGAAACAACAAACTGGAGATAGGTTGGCAAGGACCATTTCCCGTGGAAAGGGTAATATCCAGAACCAACTATCAAATCCGGATCCGGGGAAAGTCGAAGATTTTCCATATCAATCTCTTGCGGAAATACGAAGAGAGACCCGGAGACAAGGCAGCTCACCTCATGGCAATGGCTGTTGCAGTGGAGACAGAAGTGGGAACCAACGAGGGCAGGGAATATCCCTTGGTACACCAGGAAACCTATAGGGATGTACAAGTGAACCCTGATCTGACCTCCCAGGAGAGGGAAAGGATAACCCAGGTTCTCAAGTCTCATAAGGAGATACTGACTGATAAACCTGGACGAACGAGGTTGGTTGAGTTCGAGATGACTTTGACTACACAGGAGCCTGTTCGCCAAAAGGTTTACCCAGTGCCATTCTCTAAAGAAAAGGCCCTGGAGGAGGAAATAAAAAAACTGCTGGAGGATGACGTGATTGCACCATCCACATCCCCATACAATGCGGGGGTAGTTTTGTTACGCAAACCAAGTGGAGAACACAGGTTGTGTATAGATTACCGACTCCTGAACAGTCATACACAGTTTCAGGTGGAACCTTTGCCGAATCCAACTCAGTTATTCGCTAGGCTCCATAAGGCTCGGTACTTTTCAAAGGTGGATCTGAGTCGGGGGTACTATCAGATACCAGTCAAACCGGAGATTCGACCACTGTTAGCTTTCAGTACACCCAGTGGACACTACGAATTCAAGGTCATGCCCTTTGGACTCAGCAATGCACCTAGTGTGTTTACACGCATGATGAGGACTTTACTAGATCCGTTACAGGATCCGTCCATCATCTCATTCATGGATGATATTCTGATTTCCAGTGACAGCTTGGATGACCACTTACAATCCTTGGAGAGAGTGTTTAATAGACTCAAGGAAGCAGGGCTTACTGCTCGTCCAACCAAGTGCATGATTGGTTACCAAACTCTGGAATTTCTAGGTCACACCATCACTCCCGGACACATTGTTCCAGAAGAGAAGAACCTGGAGAAAATCAGAAATGCACCAAGGCCAAAAACGAAGAAGGATGTGCGATCTTTTCTCTCGTTGTGTGGGTTCTACCACAAATTTATCCCACATTTCACTGAACTGGGAGCTCCGTTGACGGAAACCTTGAAAAAGGGATTACCGGACCAAATCATTTGGACACCAGAATGTGAGAATGCCTATAGTCAGTTAAAGGAGGCCTTGGTCAGCAAACCTGTATTACAGCTCCCTGACCTTTCCAAACCATTTGTGTTGAGAACGGATGCAAGTGCGATTGGAATTGGAGCCGCTTTGTTACAGGAAGGAAAAGACGATGCTTCGGTTTTGAAACCTGTGGCATACGCAAGTAAGAAACTTCTACAGGCGGAGAGGAATTATTCAACCGTCGAGAGAGAATGCTTGTCCCTCGTATGGGCAGTGCAAAAATTTCAGCCATATTTGTATGGAGTTAAGTTTCGGGTTCAGTCGGATCATCAGCCCCTGATGTTCCTGGCGACTTCTCAGAAGCTCAACGCACGTTTGATGCGGTGGTCGTTGTTACTTCAATCGTATAATTTCACAGTAGAGTACATTCCTGGGAAGGAGAATGTTGGAGCGGATTTCTTGTCAAGACACCCAGCTCCTGAAGAAGAGGAATGAATTATCTGGATTTAACTCATGGTGGAGGAGAGTGAGATGGACTACTCTCTTAAGAGGGGGGCCTATGTCGCGAGATTGCCATGAGTTAAACAGATAAATTTACCGACGTTTGCTGGGCGTATATTTTCTGGGCCCACAACAGCCGTACTGGAAAAACAGCACAGGTTACATCAGGTCAGCCCATATACACATTTGGTGGTGAGTGAGGAGGAAGTGAGTGCGCTGAATCAGATATCACTTTGACAAGTCATAAACACATCAGACGGAAATGGCTGCTGGGATTGTCACCACTGAACAGAAGCTTGACAGTTGTCAACAGTCAGAGACAAACCGGAATTGGCAGCGAGAGACAGGAAAACAGTGCATCTGTCAATTCTTGGTTTCCGGCACATCGAGAAGTTGACGGGGTTATTTGCAACTCTTTGTTGGAAGTAGACATAAACTTGCTGGCTTGTTTTGAAAATCTTAACAATTACTGACAACTTTGACAGGACTAAAGCCAGGAAAATAGATTCTTGCAAATGGCTGATATGTCCAAATAACACCTGTGTGGGGGCGAAAAGGATAACGTCACGTGGACAACTTTGGTAGTTTGCCATATAAACTCGAGTTGAGATCAACTAGGGTGGACTTGATAAATGCTCTAGTCGGAGTGCCAGGCACTGCAGTGCCAGTGGAAATAATATCTACCGTGTGTTAATTAGTGACTTAATTTTACACGTGCCTATATGGCAGATGTAGATATGATTTATAGGACTGCAGTTGTGCCATTTAAGGTATAACCTATTATAATATATTCGTTGTAATTACTTTAGGCAGTAGCCTTGTTAAACTATAGTGTGATGATTAGCACTGTTAGTGGAAACTAGCTAGAGTAGGGAAGTGATACTTGGCTCGGTTAGCTAGAATAGATTAGTGAAGTGTTGATAAGCTTTACTAGTTGAGTAATGAGGGATAATTGGGATTTCCCGTAGGTGTCCCTGGTGGGCGGGGTTCCGCATTCTGTTTGTTGATATTTTTTCTTTGTCATAGCCTGATTCGACTCTAGGTGGGTAGCTAATCTGCTCTGTGACTAAGTCTAGTTAGCTAAAGATCATTAAGCAAGGTGATAGGCTTACACTCAGCCGAAAGGATCAGTGACTAGTACTATCACCAGATGTGTTGTTTCTATCCTAGGTTCCCTACCAGATCCAAGGAAACTCAACAAGTTGTGGGAAAGAATTAAAAAACCCATTCTGAAGAACACCAGTTCAAGAGTCAATAACGTTTCATACAGAAAGCAACTAAAAGCTAAAAGGACGTTGATTCACCACACATAGTGATGATTACAGATGCACCATACAGCATCAGGCAGTAGTAACTAAATGAGAACAGTCTAATAGTTACCTAGTGTTATAGAATCTCGTGTAATAGAACACAAGACATTATACTTGAGGCTAGATAGACACGAGTGAGGATCCAGTACAGTAACAATTAACATTAATGACTGTGTACACACTGCAGGGGACTTGTGCAGTTTGTTTAGGAACATTAGGAACGGACATTGTGTAGAGTGCAACCGGTCCCTGATTAACTCGTAATACCACCGGTGTCTATTTCGGATGTTCATGAAATTGGATTACCAGAGGTCTACAGAGGCAAAGCATTATCCGGCAAGATGGTTCCGGCAACGGGTGAGACGTACTTGTTCTGACGTAACGTGCTGTGGTCTATCTTTGCTGTGATCAGCTGACTGAGTTGATGTCTGAGAGACAGAGTCTACACACTTTATAGAACACGTCACACATTTTCTTCGCATACACGTCTCATACACGTTACACTTTTATTTTAATAAATTACTCTTTATTAATTTCTAGAAGCAAGAGTTGTTGAGTATGTTGCGTTGGGGAAGTATGAGAAGGGGGCATAGTACGACAGTGTGAGAGTGATAGGAAAAGGTGTCCATAGGCTGATGGAGTGTGTTGGACGGAAGCTGGTGGATTCTCCAGAATATTGAGAGGGAAAAAATAATATTATAATGTGGGTGTCGGATCTCCTCACTCCAGGGACGACACTTTAAAGGAGGACACGACAGATACTACAGCCTATTAGCAGTAGTATTACTGTTGTACTATTATACCTGTACTGTTGTTTCTGCTAACGTCATAATTCCTATTCCCAGTGTCCTTACCGCAGCTGGAATGCCAGTAGTACTACTACCTGTAATATGGCTACCAGTAGTATAACAACCTGTAGTGTGGCTACCAGTAGTACAACAACCTGTATTATGGCTACCGGTAGTGCTGCAACATGGAGTATGGCTACCAGGAGTGCTATAACCTGTAGTATGACTACCAGTAGTGCTACAACCTGTAGTATGGCTGCAGTAGTGCTACAACCTGTAGTATGACTACCAGTACTACTGGTAGTACTGGTAGTACAACCTGTTGTACGGATAACAAAAGTACAATAATCTGTAGTATGGCTATCGGTAGTGCTACAATCTGTAGTTTGGCTACTAGTAATGCTACAACCTGTAGTATGGCTACCAGTAGTAGTGCTACAACCTGTAGTATGGCTACCAGTAGTGCTACAACCTGTAATATGGCTACCAGTAGTGCTATAGCCTGTAGTATGGCTACCAATATTGCTGCAACCTGTAGTATGACTACCAGTAGTGCTACAACCTGTAGTATGGCTACCAGTAGTGCTACAACCTGTAGTATGACTACCAGTACTACTGGTAGTACTGGCGGTACAGCCTGTAGTAAGGATACCAAAAGTACAGTAACCTGTAGTATAGCTATCGGTAGTGCTACAATCTGTAGTTTGGCTACCAGTAGTGCTACAACCTGTTGTATGGCTACCAGTAGTAGTGCTAGAGTAAGGATACCAAAAGTACAGTAACCTGTAGTATGGCTATCGGTAGTGCTACAATCTGTAGTTTGGCTACCAGTAGTGCTACAACCTGTTGTATGGCTACCAGTAGTAGTGCTACAACCTGTAGTATGGCTACCAGTAGTGCTACAACCTGTAGTATGGCTACCAGTAGTGCTACAACCTGTAGTATAGCTACCAATATTGCTGCAACCTGTAATATGGCTACCAGTAGTGCTACAACCTGTGGTATGGCTACCAGTAGTGCTACAACCTGTAGTATGGCTACCAGTAGTGCTACAACCTGTAGTTTGGCTACCAGTAGTGCTACAACCTGTAGTATGGCTACCAGTAGTGCTACAACCTGTAGTATGGCTACCAGTAGTGCTACAACCTGTAGTATGGCTACCAGTAGTGCTTCAACCTGTAGTATGGCTACCAGTAGTGCTACAACCTGTAGTATGGCTACCAGTAGTGCTACAACCGTAGTGCTACAACCTGTAGTATGGCTACCAGTAGTGCTACAACCTGTAGTGTGGCTACCAGTAGTGCTACAATCTGTAGTATGGCTACCAGTAGTTCTACATCCTGTAGTATGGCTACCAGTAGTGCTACAACCTGTAATATGGCTACCAGTAGTGCTGCAACCTGTAGTATGGCTACGAGTAGTGCTACAATATGTAGTATGGATACCAGAAGTACAACAACCTGTATGATAGCTACCAGTAGTGCTACAACCTGTAGTGTGGCTACCAATAGTACTATAAGCTGTAGTATGGCTACCAGTAGTGAGTTGTGTTGATGTTTCTACGACCGACATCACAATCATCAAGAGCACGACTATTACAGTCACTGTCGCTGTCAGAACAACAACAACAACAACAACAACAACACGACCACTACCACCACCATCACCACCAGCACCACCAGCACCACCATCACCACCACCACCACCACCACCACTACTACTACTACCACCACCACTACTACTACTACTACTACTACTACTACTACTACTACTACTACTACTACTACTACTACTACTACTACTACTACTATTGCTGCAGCCAAAACCCATAACCACACACATTAATATTGCAGAAACTACCAACCCCGCTGTTAATCTTGCATTAACTCCATCTACTACGTCGGCTATCACCACCTGATAACGGAGCAGTGGCTCACGCAGCGTTGGGCGGGGACATTCATACAGCCCCTGAGCCGTGTATCAGCGTCTGCACCATGGCATAGCTAGATTACTGTGATACTAATTCTACTAGAGATATAACACCGGTTCTCCAAAGCTGTAAAGCGTGACACAGATATGTAAAGTCACGTAAAGTCCCATTTACACGCCCCAACAGATTCAGTGCAAACCAAAAAGTAGGTTTCAACGAAACAAAAATTGATGGCGGAAAATGTGAAGTAGGGGTATTTCACGGTTATGACTTAAGAGTTGTTAATATGGTAGAAGACATGTTGTATTATATATTACATTAAAGAGGGTTGCCTAAGGAAAACTAATGTATATAAGCCATTGGCAGATACAGGAATCGCTTAAGACGTTTAATCATCCCATGGCAGTTAATCAGTTAAGGTATGCTTTGCATACGGTGGGTTATTTAGTTAGTCAACAGATTTTTCTCATTGCGTATCCGATCATTTAGTCTGTAAGTGCTCCGATCCTCACCTGAATATCTTCCCGTGGGTGTAGTGGGTGATGCTCTTTTGATTTTTCTTGCGCTCGTTTTGATTTCAAGCGTAGTGCATACAAGTGCTACAGCTTCTAGTGCACTGCACTTATTTTTGCATGTGGATTAGCTTTCCCTATTACCGATGTCCCTCGCCACCAGGCGAACCCATCCCAACTTCTGAGGTACTTGTAATTTACGTTCCCAAGACAAGGACGCGAAGTTTTGGTTTAAGGATCTTCTTTGGCTCGCTGCAAAGCGTTCTACCCTGGCGTCATGATTCGTTGTGATTTCATGTTCTTGCAGTCTGGTTAAAGCTGCAGATCCACAATAGTGATTCGTTTATCACCAAGTCTGGTCAAGGCTGCAGATCCACAGATATCTCTTGATTCGTTTATCGCCCTGTCTGGTCAAGGCTCCAGATCCACAGACATCTCTTGATTCGTTTATCGCCTTGTCTGGTCAAGGCTCCAGATCCACAGATATCTCTTGATTCGTTTATCACCCTGTCTGGTCAAGGCTCCAGATCCACAGACATCTCTTGATTCGTTTATCACCCTGTCTGGTCAAGGCTCCAGATCCACAGATATCTCTTGATTCGTTTATCGCCTTGTCTGGACATATGCTGCTAGCTTTATATATTTATAGATCAATCGACATTTGATGACTATTGTAGTCGACATCAAGTCGACATCAACATTTGATGACTAGTGTAGTCGACATCAACATTTGATGACTATTGTAGTCGACATCAACATTTAATGACTATTGTAGTCAACATCGACATTTGATGACTATTGTAGTTGACATCAACATTTGATGAATATTGTAGTTTACATCAAGTCGACATCAACATCTGATGACTATTGTAGTTGACATCAAGTCGACATCGACATTTGATGACTATTGTAGTCGACATCAACATTTGATGACTATTGTAGTCGACATCGACATTTGATGACTATTGTAGTTGACATCAACATTTGAAGACTATTGTAGTTGGCATCAACATTTGATGACTATTATAGTTGACATCAAGTCGACACCGACATTTGATGACTATTATAGTTGACATCAAGTCGACATCGACATTTGATGACTATTATAGTTGACATCAAGTCTGAATCTTTTACCTCCCATGACATTTTCTGGGACCCATAATAAACCAGGATGATCTGAGTGCCCAGATCAATTATAAGACAATCCGCGTCGTCGCGGATTCACGTTCACGACCACTGGTTGGACAGGCAAGCGTGCTGGCCACCCGGCCACGGCGTCCCCCATATGGTGCCATAAAAAAGAGATTGTTGCGCGTGGATTAGCTTCCCTTATTACCAGCGTCCCTCGCCATCACGCGAACCCAGTCCGACTTCAGAGGTACTTGTAATTTATGTCCCCAAGTTAAGGAGGATAAGTCAACATTTTAGTCAGCTGACCGGTGTAGGGGTTGAGCCGCTACCTCAGCATAAGCACTCTGGCAATTTATGAACACGGGTGCTTATTCATTCAGCCACGCTGACCTCCAGAAACTTAGCTATTTCAATACCAGAACACGCACCATACGTTCAAGGGTGACTTGACATATCGATAAGCTATCCCAAATCTCTGTGACCAGACAGTTGTTACTTAGTGTTATAACTGCCTATGTCAGAAGGAACTAATAGAATAACTGCCAGAGACATAAGCGGGTTTAATTATACATGTTTCATACCCGACTTAAATTAATGGCCAGAAGTAAGTAAAGTAAGCAAGAAAGAATTATTATTGAATTGCCAGTATTGTTTAATTGGCGCCTGCGCAGAATTGTGGAACTAAAATAATTCGACAGAATCACCAATGTAGAGCTCATGGAGAGAACCAAACAACATTCCAGTGTAACAAGAGATTAGGACGAAGCCGTTGGCGCCGAGTAGGTCACACAACAAGAGACCCCGAAGATAGTATAGCTAGACATTCCCTTGTCCGGAACACTAAAGGCGATTGAAATAGTAAGAGACCTAAACACACCAGGAGAATAGAATTAAAGTAGACTTATAGTCGCTTAAAAGTCGCTTAAAAGTCGACAGGGTAGATTTCATTGCATATGGCTCAGTCTCTTTCCGCAGCGCGGAAAGAGTCGCACAAAGCACGAACTCCGTAGCTCCAGCGACAACCCCATCGCCTTTCATCAGTTAAACAATTCATTGTAAACCAGAGAAAGCTGGTGAGGGATTTAACTGATTCAATGCCAAACAAAAAGTAATTTTGGACAAAACATGGTGCACAATAAAATGTTTTTAAAAAAAAGTATTATAATGTAAATTTTCGTTCATTCAGCTTGAAATTGCGGAAGATCGCACGAAACAAAACAACAAATACTATGATCATAGACCGCAATATATCTCCCTTCTATCCAAATTGGAGGGCACGTATGGAATTATATGATCATTTAAAAGCCTTTTACCGGGCTGTGATATGTGGGACTTTCTACAATGGCCTTGTTAAAAGACAATTAGTAGATAGATTTATTTGATTATTTCGGGATATGAGGTTTAAAGATTGAGCACAATCGTCTACTGGCAACGTTGATCTTATTCCTGTACGAACATTGGGCCTTGTCCACGTCAGATTGGAAGCACTCGAGTTTCGCTCTCGTTTGAGCTCGTCAGTAGTGAATATCCCTGACTGGACCCGGGATCGAACTCCGGATCACTAGCAAGTGAAGCGGGTGTGCAACCACTCGACCAAATTATCACACTAGAATATCACAACGTCACCCGTCGTAATCTATAGCTAAAAATTTGCCCGATCGCCGCGACTGACATCCGTCAATCGATGTGGCCCCGAGTGATCAGGTCTTCTCGATCTGGTAAGGCACGCCAGGCGTCTTAAGTCCAACGAGCAATGAACAAATTGATTTATTTGGTTGTTTCAGGATTTGAGATTCAAAGATTGAGCACAACCCACAACTGACAAGGCTAATCGTATTCCGGCACGAACCTAAGGCCTTGTCCACGTGGATTGGAAGTACTAGACTCGAGTTTCGCTCTCGTTTGAGCTCGCCAGTAGTGCATATCCACGACTGGACCCGAGTGAATCTGAGTAACGAAGACATAAACAATAGATTGCACGATTTATTGCCTGACATATTCCGCCGCATCTCGTATACAGCACACATAAATATTACCGTGGTCGACAATTTAAATTACTGTGTGAATATGTATGCTGTATATTTCAGCTTAAGGATTTATCATATTGCTTCAGTTTATGTTGCGTGATTTCTGCAGTATGTACCTGACGAGATGCGGCGAAATATGCCAGGCAATAAATATAGCAATCTATTGTTTGGATGTTCATTATTCAAATTAATAAACAGATAGAAGAAACATAAACGCAGTCGCTATAACATTTTCCATGCTGAAATGTGGCTGAGAGAAGCCAGGTTTAGAACCATTGGTCTAGAGTCGCGCTTCTCACCCCGACATTCTTCCCCTCCTGTATTCTATTTGTATATTCTACGCCATTCTGCGTACACGGCACGGCTGGCCAGTTTTTATTGATCCGAAAACCAAAAGTTTAAACATGACAGTTGTCAGTAACGATGTTAGCAGAGTCTTAATAGACAACGCCCTTCCTGTTTGAACAGCTGTTAATTTGGGCCTCTGGAAGGTCTAGTCACGCCGTCCGAAAACATATCAGGCCCGAAACGACACGAATATGGGCCTGAATTTGTGAAGTCACAGTAGATGCGTTACAGAAAAGGGAACTCGCAAAATAAATTTAACAAGTTGTTACATTCAAAACAATAGATTGCACGATTTATGGACTGACATATTTCGCTGCATCTCATTAGGTACGTATTGCAAAAATCGCACAACATAAGCTAAAGTAATAAACTAAATATACAACACCCACAGTAATTTGAATTGTCTACCATTGTAAATTTAAACTGTCTATTATGTCTTTTTGTTTGCAGAAAGTTAGTTTTGTAAATCAGTTGCGATTGTCTCTGCCAGCTTCAACATGCCACCATTCTGTATGGTAAACAACACACACAATGCATTGTCCATAGCAATCAAGTTACCCGTTTCCAAACTGTGCCGTTCAATCGATGACGTAGGAGATTTGCGGTTTGTAGGTTTTGCCAGATTCCGTCTTTGTTTATTATTCAGCTAATCCAATTGGGTATGCGTTCTATCTAGCAACCTGTTATTCAACTGCCTCTTTGTTTTGCCGATGTAGGTAGACGGGCACCTGCATGTAAATTGATCAATAGTTCCATTAGTTATGGTTACGATGTTAATTTGGAAACCCGACAACTCAATGGCGAGCAAATTTGTCGGCCCGATGGTCCTGTGATCGAATGTCATTCAATTTAAGAGGGTGGAAGAGGAGAGGGGGGGGGGGTGGTTGGTAGTGGGTAACATCGCTGTTCTAGGATCCATTGAGTGTTGGGTGTTGGCGGTTAACATCCCGGTTACAGAATCCATTGAGGGTTGGGCGGCTGGTGTATGTGTGTGTGTGTGTGTTTGTGTGTGTGGGTGGGGGTAACTTTGCCGTTCTAGGATCCTTTTCGGGGGGGGGGGGGGGGGGGCGGGGGGGGAGGCTTCTCCATTCTAGGATCCATTGGGTGGGGTGTGGGTTAGCTTCAATATTATATGATCCATGTGGGGAAAAGGGGGGTGGTGGGGTGGGGTGGGGGGTTAACTTCCACATTCTAGGATGCATTGGGGATAACTTCGACTCACTTGGAATCACTCGGGAGTAACTTCGACATTCTATAATCAAATGGGGTGAATTCTACGTTCTAGGATCCACAGGGGAGTATATTCGATTCTATAGGGTCCACTAGAGCAGTGGTTCTCAACCGGTGGGGAATTTTGGGGTTTCCAGAGGGGGGGGGGGGGGGGATAAAATTATTTCTAGATTGCGTTGATACAAGAACCGATTACTTGACATTGTTTTTCTCTTCATACTTTACGGTTCTGTACGTATCATCCTTCTTAAGTTCATTTTATAACGTAAGTAGATCCGCAAATCACGTTTTATGTAGATGTCTAGACTTGTTTTAGTATGTGCTATTAAATTTAGCTTCAATTATTATGTATACTGTGCAGGGGCAGGGGAAAATTTTTAGGGAGGAAATACGGAAGGGGGGAATGCCGTTCTAAAAATATGGTGAGGGGGAGGGGGGGAAATACCGTCCTAAAAATATGGTGAAGGGGGGAACGGGCCAAGAAAGGTTGAGAACCACTGCACTAGAGAGTAACTTCGACATTCTAGGTTCCATGGGGAGGGCGTAACTTCAACACTCTAGGGTCCACTAGGGAGTAATTTAAACATTATAGACTCCATGGGGTGGGGGAGGGCAGGGGAGGGGGGAAGGAAGACGGATCGACGTTCTAGGATCAACTAGGGAGTATCTTCCATATTATAGGATCCATGGTTGGGGGATGGGAGGGGGGAGGGTGAAATTAGACGTTCTAGGATGACTTGGGATGATTTATAAACTGACGGATTCACAGGGGCAGAGCCAGCTTTAAAGCAGTACCAGGAAGGCAACGGAGACAAGAGGCTCCACTCCATTGCACTGGGTTTTATCTGTACGACCGGGCCTCTTTCTACAGAATGGCCTCCCGAAAGCCCAGCTCACAGCAGGAAATTTTCTGGGAAGTAAAAGACGGTTGGCGTTATGTAGACCTGATCACTTATCGAGTGCTGATTGATCTATAAAGTACTGGGCCGGAACCATATACCCAATACGCCTGGGGGTGTGGACAAGGTGTGGACGAGGTGTGGACAATGTGTGGACGAAGTGTGGACAAGGTGTGGTTTAGGTGTGGATGATTGTGTACACGATGTTAACGAGATATGGACAAGGTGTGGACGAGGTGTGGACGAGGTGTAGACAGATGTGGACGAGGTGTGGACGAGGTGGGGAGCGAGGTGAGTGTAAGGTGTGGAAAAAGTGTAGGAAATGTGTGGACAAGGTGTGGACAAGGTGTGGGCGAGGTGTGGACGAGTGGGGACACGATGTGGACGAGATGTGGACAAGGTGTGGACGAGGTGTGGACAAGGTGTGGGACGAGGTGTGGAATAGGTGTAGAAAAAGTGTGTACAAGGTGTGAACAAGGTGTAGACAAGGTGTGAACAAGGTGTGGACAAGGTGTGAACGAGGTGTGAACGAGGTGTGGACGAGGTGGGGACTAGGTGTGGACAAGGTGTGTTTTCAGTCCTGTGCCAAGGGGAGGCAAGCCAAATAGTTCACTAACTCGGGTTGTGTGCTTTTAACTACGTGATTCTAAGAACGTGATACTACCAGCGTGATCCTACCAACATGATTCTCATTAACATGATCATACCAACGAGACCTTGACCAACGTGATGCTACCAACGTGAGCTTACCAGCGTGATTTTCACCAATGATCCTACCAACGTGAGCTTACCAGCGTGATTCTCACCAACGTGATGCTACCAACATGATTCTCATTAACGTGATTCTCACCAACGTGATGCTACCAGCGTGATTCTCATCAACGTGATGCTACCAACATGATTCTCATTAACGTGATTCTACCAGCGTGATTCTCATCAACGTGATGCTACCAACATGATTCTCATTAACGTGATTCTACCAACGTGATTCTCACCAACGTGATGCTACCAACATGATTCTCATTAACGTGATTCTACCAACGTGATTCTCACCAACGTGATGCTACCAATATGATTCTTATTAACGTGATTCTACCAGCGTGATTCTCACCAACGTGATCCTACCAATGAGATCTTCATCAACATGAGCTACCAGTGTGATCCTCACCAACGTGATTCTACCAGCGTGATTCTCACCAACGTGATGCTACCAACATGATTCTCATTAACGTGATTCTACCAGCGTGATTCTCACCAATGTGTAATTCTACCAACATGATTCTCATTAACGTGATTCTACCAACGGGATCCTCACCAACGTGATGCTACCAACATGATTCTCATTAACGTGATTCTACCAGCGTGATTCTCACCAACGTGTGATTCTACCAACATAATTCTCATTAACGTGATTCTACGAACGTGATACTCACCAACGTAATGCTACCAGCATGATTCTCATTAACGTGATTCTACCAACGGGATCCTCACCAACGTGATGCTACCAACATGATTCTCATTAACGTGATTCTACCAGCGTGATTCTCACCAATGTGTAATTCTACCAACATGATTCTCATTAACGTGATTCTACCAACGGGATCCTCACCAACGTGATGCTACCAACATGATTCTCATTAACGTGATTCTACCAGCGTGATTCTCACCAATGTGTAATTCTACCAACATGATTCTCATTAACGTGATTCTACCAACGGGATCCTCACCAACGTGATGCTACCAACATGATTCTCATTAACGTGATTCTACCAGCGTGATTCTCACCAACGTGTGATTCTACCAACATAATTCTCATCAACGTGATTCTACGAACGTGATACTCACCAACGTAATGCTACCAGCATGATTCTCATTAACGTGATTCTACCAACGTGATTGTCACCAACGTGATGCTACCAACATGATTCTCATTAACGTGATCCTACCAATGAGATCCTCATCGACATGAACCTACCAGCGTGATCCTCACCAACGTGATTCTACCAACATGATTCTCATTAACGTGATTCGACCAACATAATCCAACCAACATGTTCTCACCAAAGTGATCCCACCAAAGTGATCCTATCCGCGTGTTCCTACATGTGTCGAAATGAAGGACACCCAGCGACACAGAAACATTTGTAGCAAAATAGATGGCACTGTAAGAAGATCAAATAGTGTGACAAGATCAGAAATGAGGACACAAGGAAGTAAGTGGACACAGCATCCACAAAGGATTTTATCAAAATGCGGCGGATCAGATGGATCGGTCATGAAACATAATAATCAGCAAACAGTGTACTCCAAAATAACAATATCATCCAGATGTCACGGACACAGCAAGAACAAATCACACAAACGACAAATTAACGGAACAGCTGTGGCAGCGAAAACCGTATTCCAAGAGTCGATACAAAGTCTTAGTGCAGAATGTTATCTCTAACCTGGCGGAGGAGGACAAAATCAGGGATAGCATAACGATTGACAGGAGTAAAGAAAGAAAGAAAGAAAGAAAGAAAGTAAAGATTTGAATGTACTGATGCCGAGGTAAGGGGTTCAACTACAACACCGGACAGTTAGACTAAAATGTTGACTTCTCGTCCTTGACTTGGAGACGTCAGTTACAAGTATCTTTGAGGTCAGAGTGGGTTCGCCTGATGGCGAGGGATACCGGTCATAGAGTCAGCTAATCCACTAGCAAATTTCAGTCCAGAGCTACTAGAAGTAGTATGTATGGACTGCGCTTGAAAAGCTTTGAATTTTCAGCATAAAAATAAAAAGGAATATGGAAAGAAAGAAAGTAAGGCAGTGATTATCTCCTAGAAAGGCGGTGAATTATCAAATAAATGATCGATCCTATTTTCTGGGAGCTAGAACATGCATTTCTGCGTACTTAGTCAACATTATATGTCCGTATATGGACCGAAGTTTGTACACCTTCAGCCTAAGCTCATTAGGGCTGTATTTTAACGGCGGTTCTAACGTTTTTACACATTGAACCCTTCTAATTAAAGGAGTTTAGTGTGTCGTATAATGTAGTACGTACATCAATTGTTTGGTTTATTATTTTGTGTGTGCGTTCTCTGGCTTTGAACTCAGTCGTAGTCCATACACGTGTTACTACTTCTAGTGCACGGGACTGATTTTTACGTGAGGATTAGCTTTCCACTATGCTAACCGGGCAACTTACTATTCTAACCGCGCAACTATTCTAACCGCGTAATTATACTAACTAGTGCCGGTCTCTCTGGCCGAGGGATTACAACACTTTCTCCGTAATCCCGTTTATCACGCAGAGTCTCGTAGCGGAGCTAGAGCTGGGTAGGTTCGATCCCCGCTGGTGACTTGCAAGATAACTGAGCCGGCCGCTCAGAAAGCAATGGCAAACTACTGAGCGTAATCTTGCCAAGAAATCAACATACAGCTGAAAGATGCTGATGTTGACAGCGATGTCCTGTAAAGGATATGCAAAACATTTTTAACAATTATACTAACCAGACAACTATGCTAACTGAGAAACTATACTAACCGCGCAACTATGCTAGCCGGGAAACTATGCTAGCCGGGAAACTATGCTAACCGGACAACTATAGACGCAACACAGAGCGAGCTAGAAACTTGTTAAAGGCGTACTGCAGTGCGATGATGGCACTTAAGAATAATAAATGGCCACGGAGATGTGGTTTCTTCGTAGAATTAAATACTCGAATGTACAATTAAGAAGGTTAATGTACCAGAAATGCAGCACATACATTAGTCCTGGACTTTCTACGTTAGAGATTGCGACATGGCCCATCACTCACATCCAATTGTTGCCAACGGAAAGATAATCAATCTAAAATAACAACGCTTTACACAACTAAGTTACCAAAACAAAGGACGTTGCGAAACAATTAAAACACATATTCACAGGTATTATGCCACGATCCTACCAACATGTTCTTACCAACATGAACCTACCACTGTGCTCCTACCAGCGTGATGCGACAAGCCAGGCAATAAATCATGCCACATATAGTTTGCAGCTTCTATGTTTAAATTCACCAAGGGAATACATTCTTCTTCTTCTTTCGTTCGCTTGAAACATGTCTACAACTGCAATGTTGTCTCTTGTATGAATCTAACAGTCTTTTTTAGTTCATTCAGCGGTCCATAGAGTTTATCTTCCACTGTTGTCTCTCTAGGCCAGAAGGTTCGCCTGGATATGTTGTAGTTTGGGCAATCCTGGAGTATGTGCTCTGCTGTCTGCGACGCCAAACCACATGTGCACATGGCTGAGTCACCAATCTTGAATTTTGTATACATGTGGTTGCGTAATCTATTGTGTCCTGTTCTGAGGCGCAGAAGAATGACCTGTTCTGGTCTGTCCATAACGTGGTAGTCGTCTTGAGTAAGGTTTGGTGGCTTTCTGAATACATTAATTTGAATATCTACGTTGCTGATTGTAAGTTTAGGTTAGCGTGAATTTTTTATTCTACCCAAGACAAGCCGCCATTGTGGCAAAGGGGTTACGGGTACACTTCGGAATCTCACATACAATGTTAGAAACACCGCTGTGGTCGATGTGGAAGCAGGTCACCTTACGCTGATTTTCATACAATGATATGAGTGTCGGCCGTTCAGAAAGCAATGGTAAACTACTGAACGTAAAATTTGCCAAGAAATTACACACAGCGAAAAAATACTGGGTTTGACTGCGACGTCCTGTAAACTGTCAAACTATCATCTACTGCCTATGGTACCTTGCGGTGTTTAGGACAGGAGGGTCTTGAACCTGGGAACATAAGTCTGCCTGGCTAGTATGGTCGCTGCGAACTGTGCAGGTTAGGGTTTTTTGTTGTTATTGCGGAAACAGAAAATATTCCACACCTTATCGAGGATTCGAACCAGGGTCTCCCGAATGAGTAATTGACCTATAAGCCACTGGGCCAGCCGCTCCTCAGGTCCTGTAAAAGACTAACTAAATACTAGACCACGACCTGTGAAACGAGAAGTGCAGGACCTTACCACAACCATGAAGACTGGCTGCATTAGAATCAAAGGTCAACAGGAAAAGAACAGGTTGGATGGGTTAACCTAGAGACATCGGAAACAATCAGAGATCGATGTTATCAAGAATATAAAGCAGAAGGTTGTGGAAGAACAGAATCACATGCTTTGCTCGGGATGGCACAGGATGTTGATGCAGGATCGACTGGAGTGAGTTGCATAGGTGTGCTAAAGATAGAACGAAAGAACGAACGAACGAACGAACTTTATTTTCGAATGGTAACAAATTGGGCACGCAGGCCCGTCTTACATTCGGCCCTTCCAATCACTCATCTTTCGTTCATCAGTGCATAGTGCATTCACATAGGAAAACAAACATTGCCAAATGAATGTTGTAAGCATAAACAATGCATGTTATCATGTTATGAGACAATTCCCCCACCCACTCACTCATCCCCTACCATCCGCGTGTCCCCCACACAAACATCCACCACCCAACCACACACATACCCACAGGCACATATATGACCCCATCCATCCACCCATCCCCTAGCTCACACATCCCACACACACCCCCACATACACCATCTCCTCACACTCACACACACATCTCCCACCCACCACACATCCGCCCACACACACCCCAACCCACCCACACACAGATAGAGACGCCTGGAGTGAAGTTGGTATGCGTCATGGCGTCTTTTCACTGTGCATACTGTAGGGGTCACTCGGCCATAGATGCTTCATGATGTCGGGTTCTCCTTCGTGAGACCCAGGTTCGAATCCTTGGTAAGGTGTCGATTTTTTATTTTTGTCAGGGGCAAAAACAAACCCACGCGGCCTTAATTCCTCAGGCTCAAACACCCCCCCCCCCCCCCCCCCCAAAAAAAAAAAACATAAATAAAAATAATATATATATATATATACTCCCCCTCCCCCACCCTCCACTGGTCCTACTCGGCAAGGGACAATAAGCTGTAGATAACAATTGACAGACATAATTTGACAAGACAGCGTTGAACGCGGCCAGGTATCAATCAAGGTGGGACGATGATAGTAGTTGATGCCAGATTTGTTGATGTAATAGTATTATCTTCTGTACGACTGATAATCAAGATAGGATCACATCATCGGAGTTAGTAACTCGTAGACTCTGTGCGCCATGTCGCCGTGATGTCAGCATGAACTGCATTCTTTGTCGCTGATAATACAGTTGATGACAATGCCAGTGTCAGTACTAAATATGGTAACTTTATATAATACTTAATAAGCAACTGTCGACCTCTTTAATGTGACAGCTTTGATTTTTCATTTAAATTGCAAGTTTTGAGTTTTAAATTATTGCCAAAGCTGTCAATTGTTTTATACACATGCGACTGTTCTGACTGAAAGGCGCAAATATCGCAGCTTTGCTGTACCCTAATACAATTAAATTATGTCATACACACGCACGCACACACGTATGTACGCACGCACAAACACAAGCACGCTGTCACGCCCACACTCATGCACACACACACACACACACACACACACACACACACACACGCACACACATGCACACATCTAACGAGCGAAGAAGCAAAAAAAAAAAAAAAAACACACACACACACAAATCGATATTTTACCCATTGTTACCACTTTCAGTCTGGGGGAGGTTCCTGGGCTGTACGACATTGGTAGACTAATACCGGTCATCCATTCACCTCCTAGAACATCGAAGTTACTCCGCAATGGACCCTATAATGTCGAAGTTACCCCCTAGTGGATCCTAAGCTTCGAATATACTCCACGGTGGATCCCCTAAAACGTCGAAATTACTCAACGTCGAATATAATCCACGGTGGATCCTCTAAAACGTCGAAATTACTCTCCAATGGATCATAGAACGTCGAAAATTACTCCGCATTGGGTCCTAGAATATGGAAGTTACTCGCTAGTGGATCACAGAAAGTCAAATATACTCCCCAGTGGATCCTAAAACGTCTAATTCTACCCCCATTTCCCATGGATCCTAGAATATGGACGTTACTCCCCAGTGGATCATAGAATGTCTAATTCGACCCCCATTCCCCATGGATCCTAGAATATGGACGTAACTCCCTAGTTGAACCTGGGCCGTCGAATATACTCCCCGGAGGATCCTAGAACGTCTAATTCAGCCCCCCCCCCCATCTCCACACCCCGTGGATCGTAGAATGTTGAAGTTACTCCCTAGTGGATCCAAGTGTGTCGACGTTATCCCCCCGCCCCCACCAACCCCCCCCCCCCCCCCCCCACCCCCCCCCCCCCTGGATCCTAGAAGGGCGAAATTAACTCCCTCCCGCATGGATCATATAACGTTAAAGCTACCTTGCCCGCCCCTTATGGATCCTAGAATGGATAGGTTACCCCCCCCCCCCCCCCCCCCCACCTCACCCCGAACGGCAAAGTTACACCACCCCTCTGTGGATTTTAGAGCGTTGTAGCTACTCCTCAAGGGACCTCTGCAGCATGTTTAGGTTCCCGAAAATGACACTATTGACAAACTTCCCCATAGAGGAACAGCAAGCTTTCAGCTGAGAAGAAACCACAACACAAATGCCGGTCAACACATTCCAGGAAACGATTACAGACAAGAATGACTGGACCGATGGGTTACATCCTAAACAGGAGGCCCGCTGTTTAAACAGAAAGAAAAATCTTGTTGTCACTTGTGTTATTCTTACTGACAATAGTCTGGACTGTGAAGACGACAATAACTCCCCCAGATGTGGAGTTCAATGGACTCTTCCAAAGAAGATTAACGATCTGGTCTTGGCTGACAAAATTGCCTTCCTGTGCCACATTGGTAATTATACTGGCACCTTGCCGTCTTGACAGACGATAGATATTTACAGTGCGCTTCAAACAAAGCATAATAGCTACAACCAGGGATGAAATCATACCTCTCTTTGAGGGCCTACAGAACGTAAAACGATCTACTAAATCACGAACATCCAATAAATGCTGGGGTTAAGTGCAACGTACTGTAAAAGGAACATGCAACTAACCTATCTAAAATAATTCCACAATTGAGAATATATACCTCTAACGTTGAATTAATGCTGGAGTATCGATCATATATGTGGAGAAGGGAAAACAGCAGTAATTAATAACATATACGCACTGACTAACTGGTGTCTGCTTAGAAGACAAGAATTAAACTTGTAGGACAAAGGAACTAATGGTAGGCTTAGAGAGAGAGAGAGAGAGAGAGAGAGAGAGAGAGAGAGAGAGAGAGAGAGAGAGAGAGAGAGAGAGAGAGAGAGAGAGAAAATGAGAGAGAAAGAGAGAGAGAGAAAGAGAGTGAGAGAGATAAAGAGAGAGAAATAGAGATAGAGAGAGAGAAGGAGAGAGAGTAAGAGACAATGAAAGAGAGAAAGAGAGAGAAAGTTAGAGAAAGAGAGAGAGAGACGGAGAGAGAGAGAGAGAGAGAGAGAGAGAGAGAGAGAGAGAGAGAGAGAGAGAGAGAGAGAGAACTAGACAGATTCCAGCCAATCAAGAAGTGAGGAAATGACGCTAATGATGACATACAGTGAAGTCAGTCAGTCAGTCAGTCAGTCAGTCAGTCAGTCAGAACAAGAAAGAAAGAAAGAAAGAATGAATGAAGGTACCGCCAGTACACCTTAAGACGCATCATCAAACAGACTCAAACAGAAATTGTATGCCCTACTCGGTGTGTGATTTTATCCGTATCACACTGGCCACTTTAATTTCCGTATATATTTTTTAACCATTTGAGGCTGGGTTAACCTGGGAGCTTTTCAATTTTAAAAATAGGCACCGGTTTGGATTCCAACCCACGAGCAGCGGGTCGACAGCGAGCGTCTTGCTACTTCACTACCGCCGCTCTCACACAAACAGAGGAAACCTAATAGTATAATTAGACAGCCATTTTTGTTGACTTTTCAATCACAGGGCAAACGAAAAAGAGGGAGATTAAATATAAAATAAGAAAAAGAGAACAGGAGATAGAAATGAATAAAAAGGGGTGGACATGAAGGGAGCTGATGGAGATAGCGAAAAATAGGACAGGTTGGCTTGAGATTTTTGAGCTCCTAGGTTTAATGAGGGATGAAGGCAAGAAGAAGAAGAAGAAGAAGAAGAAGAAGAAGACACACACACACGCACATACACGCATACACACACTGAGAGACAGACAGACAGACAGACAATCACACACAGACACACAAACATACATAATCACACTCGCGCACACGTACACCCACTTACACACACAGACATACACACGCTCACACATACGCTCACACATACACACACACAATCACCCACAATCACCCACACTCACTCTCACACACACACACACACACACACACACACACACAAATACAAGTCCCGTACCAACAAATCCGCTGTGGATGTGTGAAGCGCCAGGACTACTACATTATTTAGGCCGGAGTGCACGGCGATACAAACACACAGATGACAGTAGATGATATTAAACTGATGTGACACGATGTAAGGTCTGACCCCAGAGACATTCATGTACAAGTGATTGTATTACACTGAGGTGACACCAGATGAGTTCAGTCTACAGGGACAGTGTTTACAATTTAATTGACGCCTTTTCACGTGAGAGAGAGAGAGAGAGAGAGAGAGAGAGAGAGAGAGAGAGAGAGAGAGAGAGAGAGAGAGAGAGAGAGAGAGAGAGAGAGAGAGAGAAAGAAAGAAAAAGAGAGATAGAGTATGAATGTATGTATGAGTAAATGATTGTGTCTGGTGTGTGATTGTGAATTAGTATATGCATATGCGAAGGACTGTGTATTTGTGTGTTATTAAGTGAGAGTATTAACTGTGAGAGTTTGTGTAAACGATGCTGTATATATGAATGTGCGTATGTAGGTATGTATGTATGTGTGTATGCATGTGTGAGTGTCTCTCTGTTTGTGTATGTGTGTGTTTCTGCCTGCCTGTTTCATAACATGGTACTACACACTGTTCATATTCACAGCATTTATTTCACAGTGCTATCTGTCTACGCGAACGTAACATGCACAATAGATAATTGATGTAGGAAAGATGAAAGATTGGAAGGGTTCAATGATAGACAGACCTGCGTGCCCAAGTTGTGACAATTTGAAAATAACATTCGTTCGTTCGTCATGAAGTCAGCTCCATATTTTCAGTCTAATCGGCAATCTATGGGTGGAAGGGTTAATTTCACGATGGGTTTTGGGGTTAAGTTCACGATGGGTGGTAGGGTTAATTTCACGATGGGAGGTAGAGTTAATTTTACGATGGGTGGTAGGGTTAATTTTACGATGGGTGCTAGGGATAATTTCACGATGGGTGGTAGGGGTAACTTTATGATGGATGGTAGGATTAATTTAACGATAGGTGGTAAGGGTAATTTCACGATGGGTGGTAGGGTTAATTTCACGATAGGTGGTAGGGTTAATTTCACGATAGGTGGTAGGGTTAATTTAACGATAGGTGGTAGGGTTAATTTAACGATAGGTGGTAGGGTTAGTTAGTTAGTTAGTTAGTTAGTTAGTCGCAGTTCCAACTTCACAGCAACGGGTCATCCCCATTATGCTCCGTTCCTGTGCCAGTGAATATCACGATGGGTGGTAGGGTTAATTTCACGATGGGTGGTAGGGTTAATTTAACTATAGGTGGTAGGGTTAATTTCACGATGGGTGGTAGGGTTAATTTCACGATGGGTGGTAGGGTTAATTTCACGATGGGTGGTAGGGTTAATTTCACGATGGGTGATAGGGTTAATTTCACGATAGGTGGTAGGGTTAATTTCACGATGGGTGGTAGGGTTAATTTAACGATAGGTGGTAGGGTTAATTTCACGATGGGTGGTAGGGTTAATTTGATGATAGGTGGTAGGGTTAATTTCACGATAGGTGGTAGGGTTAATTTCCCGATGGGTGATAGGGTTAATTTCACGTGGATCGCTTTTACTTCCAGACACTTCCTAGTACCCGCTTCATGATGGATTGACCTGTGAACCCAGGTCAATGAGAAACAAAATCCGCGATTCATGATATTCAAAACAAGGTAAGCGAAGGACGCTAAAAACCGCCAACTTGAGTTACGGGTATACAGTGTTGGCCCTGGAGTTTTATATACAAATTCTGAACATATTCCATTGTTGTGAGTTCATGTGGATAATAACTGGCTGTAGGACATTTCAGTAGGTGGTAGGGTTAATTTCACGTGGGTGGTAGGGTTAATGTTTATGATAGGTGGTAGGGTTAATTTCACGATGGGTGGTAGTTAATTTCACGATGGGTGGTAGGGTAATTTCACGATGGGTGGTAGGGTTAATTTAACGATAGGTGGTAGGGTTAATTTAACGATAGGTGGTAGGGTTAATTTCACGATGGGTGGTAGGGTTAATTTTAAGATAGGTTGGTAGGGTTAATTTTACGATAATGGTAGGGGGAATTTAACGATAGGTGTAGGGTTAATTTCACGATAGGTGGGAGGGTTAAATTTTACGATGGGGTAGGGTTAATTTAACGATAGGTGGTAGGGTTAATTTCACGATGGGTGGTAGGGTTAATTTGATGATAGGTGGTAGGGTTAATTTCACGATAGGTGGTAGGGTTAATTTCCCGATGGGTGATAGGGTTAATTTCACGTGGATCGCTTTTACTTCCAGACACTTCCTAGTACCCGCTTCATGATGGATTGACCTGTGAACCCAGGTCAATGAGAAACAAAATCCCCGATTCATGATATTCAAAACAAGGTAAGCGAAGGACGCTAAAAACCGCCAACTTGAGTTACGGGTATACAGTGTTGGCCCTGGTGTTTTATATACAAATTCTGAACATATTCCATTGTTGTGAGTTCATGTGGATAATAACTCTGGCTAATGTAGACATTGTTGTCTGGTCATGTGGATGATAGACCTGGCTAATGTAGACATTGTTGTCTGGTCATGTGGATGATAGACCTGGCTAATGTAGACATTGTTGTCTGGTCATGTGGATGATAGACCTGGCTAATGTAGACATTGTTGTCTGGTCATGTGGATGATAGACCTGGCTAATGTAGACATTGTTGTCTGGTCATGTGGATGATAGACCTGGCTAATGTAGACATTGTTGTCTGGTCATGTGGATGATAGACCTGGCTAATGTAGACATTGTTGTCTGGTCATGTGGATGATAGACCTTTGCTAAGGAAGACACACTTTTTTTTAGGGGTGTCTAGTTGGCCATGCGTCAAAGTACACTTGATCCTGCACGCTGTCGTCAATAGGAATTGACAGGTTCTTCTTCTTCTTCTTCTTCTTCTTCTTCTTCTTCTTCTTCTTCTTCTTCTTCTTCTTCTTCTTCTTCTTCTTATTTTTCTTCTTCTTCTTCTTCTTCTTCTTCTTCTTCTTCTTCTTCTTCTTCTTCTTCTTCTTCTTCTTCTTCTTCTTCTTCTTCTGCGTTCATCCGGAGTGTTTTCTTTTTCTTTTTCGGACGTGATTGTGTTGTGCCTGTTTACAGCAGAGCTGCGTTCTTGCGCCGTTAGGCCGACACATCCGACTTCTGCGGGCATTTGTTAACCGGGTTAAGCTTCCCTGTAATTGACAGGTTCGAATCCCGCTCGGTGACTATAGCTTTAAATATTTATGATGTCTAATGTGTTCTTTAATCTCTATTTCTTTCATCTACTTCTATAAGCGTCAAACAACATATGCGTGTTTATTTAAGAACCGTATTTTATACAGATCAAGGATGTGTGATGTGGTCACTATCAGACTGACCGATTTTACTTTCCATGACATTTCCTGGTATCCGTTTTAGGTTGGACATCATGCGAGGTCAAAATAATTAAATAAATTAAATAAATTACTTCAATGGGAAATCAAACTCAAGACCACTGAATCGACAGGTATGTATGGTAGTCACTGCGCCACAGCGACAGCTTGATTTATTATATTCAGCGCCAAACAACAAAAGGTCTGAACCAAACAGCAAATGGATGGCGAAAAATAGGAAATAGCGGCGTGTCACAGATCAATTAATCAATCAATCATGTGCCATGTCGGAAAGCGTGGGTGGTCATGACTCGCCATTTCACTCGATCACCAGAGTCGTGGATCAGCTCAGTGTTCCTGTCTCAGATACGACTTATAATTTGTTAATATGGTAGCAGACATGTTGTATTATATATCATTGCCATTGCTTTCTGAACGACCTGCGTTGATGTTATTATGAAAATCAACGCAAAGAGTTCTACTTCCAAATGGTCAGCGGTTGACATCGAACCAGGCTTGTCGGGTTCGTAAAGCTGCGTTCATTGCCTCTAAGCCACAAACGCAGAGGATTGATTATATTAATAATACTTAGGCCGATGCCGTGGCTATGGGACAGTAAGCGCACTTTTCAATTCCCCGGCGTACGGAGTTGATCACCTGCTGATTTTTGAAACAGACCGCCTTGCGTTGATTTCCATAGTATGGGCGTTTACCGTTCCGAAAATAGTTGCAAACTACTGGACATAAAATCCCTTGTAAATGTGTTATGTGGCGACGGGATTACGAACGCAATTCGTAATTCCACATTCTGCGTTCGAAACACAGCTGCGGTCGAAGTGGCAGTAGATCGATAGCCTTGCGTTAGTTTTCATACAATGGTATGCGTGCCGGTTGTTCAGAAAGAATATGGCAAAGTACTGAACCTAAGTTTGTCAAGAAATGATAACCAGCCAAAAAAAATGTTGGTGGTGACTTCGACGTCCTGTAAAGGATATGCAACTAACTAACTAACTAACTAACTAACTAACTAGCTAGCTAGCTAACTAACTAACTAGCTAAAAAGCTTAAAAGCTAGCTAACTAACTAACTAACTACACACACACACACACACATACACACACACACACGCACACACACAAACTCTCACACTTATTTATTCAAAGGGATATAATTTATACGCCAAGAAGGAGAACACCTTAATGCAACGCAAGAGTTAAGAACCCTTGCTCAGCAAACAATGCAGTACCTGGTACAAAAAATATAGGCCGACAGCTAAGCTATGTGCAAACCGCGAAGCGGTGAACTCCGACAACAAAATGTCTCGCCTGTTTACTCGCCGTTACGACACAAGTTTGACCTGAGCTGTAAGTCAGACTGGGAACCTACCTCGTTTGAGATAGATTACTTTTACGACCGATGAGGAAGACCAATTAGTGCCTTGTATTAGTATTGACGCCGCCCCCGTCAATTAGTTCACCCAGTGTAAAATGTAAGTGGATTACTTTTACAGCGTTGGTGATTTTTTTTTTCCGGTTGGAAATTGGGAATAGTAAGTGATTTTCAAAAGTTGGATTTCTGATAACGGGAAGTATTAGTTTGTGACTAAAGCAAGCTACATTTGGTTTTGTCTTTTGTAGCAACGATTTGTTTATTTATTTGTATGTTAACTCGTCTCGTCCTAAACAATTCCCGAGTTTCCCAAAACGATAGTTGATTTAAAGTAAGAAGATTAAATTATTTCCGTGTGAATAAAATAAAATAATTTTATGAGATTGAAGGATGTAAAGTGGCCCGTTTGTTAGGAGAGCTGGTTAGAGAAGCAAAGAATGGCAACACTGTAATCTACCATGCGTGTCGTAAGAGGTTAATAAGGAAGGTTGGCATACGATAGACTGCTACATCGCGTATAAATCTTTAGTTCAATTTGGGACTCTCCGTGGCTAAGTGGTTATAACGCCTGCCTCGCGCTTTGAAGTATGTGGGTTCAATTCGGGGCCACGTTGTTCTTTGGAGACTCCTGGGGGTCATCGCTGGAGCCACGGAGTTTGTGCTTGTGCGATGCTTTCCGCAGGAAAGAGACGGAGCCATATGGGATCATCATGCAGTGCCTTGCCGGCAAGGGCACTAACAATAGATTTTCTCAAGTATGAAGCAAGTCTTCGAAATGCCGCCACTTAATGATGTGACTTCGAAATGCCACCCATCCTTCGCTGCTTATGCATCCCCCATTACGGTTCCGCTTGATGCGGCCACCTCTCTGTAATATAGCACGGCACGCTGGCGTGGGCGATGATGCCATCTACAGCAAATTACGATCTCCGACGTCATGGATCAGTATGTGTGTTGACTCCCTTCCGTGCCATAACACATGATTGTCAAAAATCTTCTGACGCTGTCTTCCTCTTTCTTTCCGCAAATCTTTCCGGTTGTCACAACATGTTCCAGTTTTTGTCTTCTCATAACGTGGCCAAAAACATTCTGTTTCTGATGTTTGTGATAGGTTGTCTTTGTGACTCAGCTTCCCTTAAAACGTCAAATTTTATTTCAAAGCATGACTATCTTATGGGATAAAACCCTTTAAAAACCTTTTTACGTGGGAGGAAATTAAACTAATAATATTATTAGACAGAATGATGAAAAATCGCTCGTGTATTGCCAGAGCCCATTTGGGCAGCCAAGAAGAGCAACGCTGTAACCTACAGTGCGTGTCGTAAGAGACGACAGAGCAGGGTTGGTGCGAGATGGGTTACCTCACGATGAAGAAAACTTGAGCTGCAAACTCCAGCCGATCATTGCAGGAGACACAAATAATAGATTGCACGATTTAATTGCCTGGCATATTTCGCTGCATCTCGCCAGGTACTATACCTGCAGAAGTCACACAACATAAAGTAACATAACTAGATACGTCCTTCAAGCTGAAATATACACATGTTCGCTACAGTAATAGTCAATTGTCTACCACGGTAATTTTAAAATGAATATCATGTCTTTCTGTTTGCACAAAACTGGCTTATGTAGATTAATCATTATGGCTTCTGCAAACTTTAAGAAGCGACTATATTGTGTGTTAAACAACACGCGGAATGCCCTGTCTCTATCAATCACATTGCCTCTTTCCAATACACGCCTCGCAATCGACAAAGCGGGAAGTTTCAAGTATGTTCGCCTCCCTAGGCTCCAATCGCCTGTGTGTAGTATCTTGTTTAGGGGAGTTGGTAGGGGAGGGTGGTGGCATCCTGGTAGCCAAGGAGTTTAACTGTCTGCCTTGTGTTCAGAAGGTCGTGTGTTAGTTTTTGTTCTCCGGCATTCGGAGACCCCTTATGGGTGTGTGTGTGGGGGGGGGGGGGGGGCGGGGTGGAGGTCGTCCTGGCTATGGAGGTGGTGCTCAGTGCGACGCTTTTGGCAGGCCGTTAGCTACTCTGTCGAGACAGACCAAGATCTATGAGATAAAACGCAGTGCAACGATGTCCACCCACTTGTCTTGTGACCACCTGTTTAAATCCAATCAATTACAGCCTTGACCTCCTGTGGACAGCAAACCTTTTCAAGTTAATTACTGAAATGTGGCAGACTTGGTCACAGGATTATTAATCTGAGACTGGGATAGGCCCTAATTATAACTTCTCTTCTGAGGTTGAACGGGGCATGGGTAAGGGAGAACTGACTGACTGACTCCAGTCAACCGTGAACACACCAGCGAGGGTCTTGTTGTGAGTTATTGAGGGCCTATGCGTCACTGGGATATGATTAGTTTTAGTGAGACATGTATTGTTGATTAATGCACATTTTCCAGGCGTTTATAATGCATCCATACGCCGGCTGTTGTGCTAAAGCACTATGAAGGGCGTTACGGACGCACTTCGTAATCCACATTCGAAACCCAGCTGCGGACGATTTGGCAGCAGACCGCCTTGCGATTAGCTTTCTTACAGTGGTATGAATGTCGGTCTTTCGGAAAACATTAAGAAATGGGCGTACAGGCCCGTCTTGACATTCTGCCCGTATTATCCCTCTGCTGGGACGCAGAGGTGTTTCCAAGGCACCAGGGCCGGGTTATATACTGGCCAAGACCTACTTGACGCGTCCTCGTCGAGCCGTCCCGGGCAACAGGTTCCTTCGGGGTCCTGGCTAAAGTCAGTAGGATCACCGCTGCTCTCATACATTATTTTATTCATACATCACTTATGAAGCTAATCTTAGACAACAACGACAACAACAGAAACAACATGGATTATAACAGTTAGTTGCATATCCTTTACAGGGCGTCGCTGTCAACCCCATCATTTTTAGCTGTTTGTGATTTCTTGGCATGTTTGCGTTCAATAGTTTGCCATTGCTTTCTTAACGACCGCCACTCATACCATTGTATGAAAAACAACGCAAGTTGGTCTGCTGCCAAATCTCTCGCAGTTGTATTTCGAACGCGTTATGCGGGATTACGAATTGCGTCTATATCCCCATATGTCACATAACCGGCATGCCGACCTCTCCATGCCGCCGTTCTAGACCATCCAGCGTGATTTTCTTGGGCCTCCCCTACCTCCCCTACCTTTGATCTTTCCAGTGTCACGGTTTTCTCCAATACTTCTCTTCTCATCACACGACTAAAATATGTTTGCCTCTTTCGTATAGTTGCACATTATATGCCACATTCTTCAGCCTTTTCCAGACACTCGTTAATTAATCTGTTAATTCCCAGTTTTCGCAATATTTCTCTCAGAAACCACATTTCTCTGGCCTCCAAGCTCTTCCTAATTAACTCGTTCATATTCTACGATTCACTGTCATACAGGACAACACGTTCTATATAACATTTCAGCACTCTCTTATCTTTAATTGGAGTAATCTACATAAGCTACATGCCATCCTCTGAAACGCCGCATTTACTTGGCCTATTCTATTCTTAATCTATGCCACATCTCTTCCATCTGTTGTTACGATTTCCTCTAGAATGTATTGTCCTTATTAAGCATTTCCCTTTTATTGTAATAAGACATTGTTTTGTTGTCTCTATCTTTGACATGACTATTGTTTCTGTATTGTAAGTATTCAGGACAAGCTCCTTGTTGCACTGTCTATTGCTACAAGATGTTGCAGGACTTGTGCTCTGTCAGCTAGTACCTGCGTGACATCCGCGTGACATTGGTTATTTATACATTTTATAACCTCAAACCCGTATTCCCGATCTAGCTTTGATCTCTGACATTGTTTTTACACTACAGAAAGCGTGAAGAGATCCGATGACGCATCACATAACTGTCTCACTCCTTGCTTTGTTTGATTATGATTGCCTATTTGAGATCCTAGTTTAATTGCTGATGGATTTATTTTAAGTAATAACATAAATAACATGGGTTAAGGCAACAGCTTGGAAAAAATGGGTTTTTGTAATAGCTGGGATAGAGTGGGTTAAGATGCAACCAGGATAGCGTGGGTTAACGTAGCAGCTCGGTTATGGTAGGTTAATATAACTACTGGGTTAGGGTGGGGTTATATATCACCTGGGTTAGGGTGGATTAATGTAGAAGCTGGGTTTGGGTGGATTAATATAACAGATGCGTTAGGGTGGGTTAATATACCAGCCGGGAAAGAGTGGGTTAATATAGGATATGGTCTACAGCGGCTTATTACAATAGCCGGGATAGAGTGGGTTAATGTGGCAGCCAGGATAGAGTGAGTTAAAGTAATATGTGGACTAGAATGGGTTATTACAACAACCGAGATAGAGTGGGTTAATGTAGCAGCAGGGATAGAGTGGGTTAATGTAGCAACCGGGATAGAGTGGGTTAATATAGCAGCCGTGATAGAGTGGTTTAATGTAACATGTGAAATGCAATGGGTTAATACACCAACTGAGATAGCGTGGGTAAATGCAACAACCGGGATAGAGTGGGTTAATGTAGCAGCAGGGATAGAGTGGGTTAATGTAACATGTGGAATGCAATGGGTTAATACAACACCTGAGATTGCGCGGATAAATGCAACAGCCGGGATTGAGTTGATAAATTTAACACACCTTCCGGAGCTAGAAGGAAAGGAAACAACCAGGCCATATATGCGTCACGTGATGGGAGGTTTTGACGCGGGATATTACAGAACATGTGTGATAATATCCCTAGTAACACAGTGGCTAACTCGCCTGCCTGCGGGGTCGGTGGCCACTGATTCGAATCCGCATCTATATGGATTTTAAAACTGGACATGGGCTCCAGGATCGACTCAGCCTAATATCTGTACCTGGATATGTCTTGGGAAGTAAATTCAGCTGGTGTGATATTGAACATACCACCTCTAGAGTGTCAGTCGGGGGCAACATGGGGCTGCACCATATACCTCATATGTGGGGATCTCAGTGGCTATGTGGTTAAGCAGTATGCCTCTCTCTCAGAGGCCATAGGTTTGATTCTGGGCTCCGATATTCGGTTCACGGATGCTGTTTTCTCGGAGACTTCCGGGGGTAGTCGCTGGAGCTACGAAGTTCGTGCTTTGTGCGATTTTTTCGGAAGGCAGCCCTGCGGAAAGAGAGCCAGCCATATGGGGTGAAACACTATGCATTGAAATCAATCCTCTTGCATTTACATTCTTTAAACCTAATATGTCATACGGCGCATAAAAAGATCCTAAGGAGGGTAGAAAAGGTATTTCCTTTATTTTCTACACGCTAGAGGTAGCACCTATGGAATATATGGTTTTCTACACGCTAGAGGTAGCACCCATGGAATATATGGTTTTCTACATGCTAGAGGTAGCACTCATGGAATGTATGGTCTTCTACATGCTAGAGGTAGCACCCATGGAATGTATGGTCTTCTACATGCTAGAGGTAGCACCCATGGAATGTATGGTGTTCTACATGCTAAAGGTAGCACCCATGGAATGTGTGGTCTTCTATATGCTAGAGGTAGCGCCCATGGAATGTATGGTCTTCTACATGCTAGAGGTAGCACCCATGGAATGTATGGTTTTCTACATGCTAAAGGTAGCACCCATGGAATGTATGGTCTTCTATATGCTAGAGGTAGCACCCATGGAATGTATGGTCTTCTATATGCTAGAGGTAGCACCCATGGAATGTATGGTCTTCTATATGCTAGAGGTAGCACCCATGGAATGTATGGTCTTCTATATGCTAGAAGTAGCACCCATGGAATGTATGGTTTTCTTCACGCTAGAGGTAGCACCCATGGAATGTATGGTTTTCTACATGCTAGAGGTAGCACCCATGGAATGTATGGTTTTCTTCACGCTAGAGGTAGCACCCATGGAATGTATGGTTTTCTACATGCTAGAGGTAGCACCCATGGAATGCATGGTTTTCTTCACGCTAGAGGTAGCACCCATGGAATGTATGGTTTTCTACATGCTAGAGGTAGCACCCATGGAATGTATGGTTTTCTTCACGCTAGAGGTAGCACCCATGGAATGTATGGTTTTCTACATGCTAGAGGTAGCACCCATGGAATGTATGGTTTTCTTCAGCTAGAGGTAGCACCCATGGAATGTATGGTTTTCTACATGCTAGAGGTAGCACCCATGGAATGTATGGTTTTCTTCAGCTAGAGGTAGCACCCGTGGAATGTATGGTTTTCTTCAGCTAGAGGTAGCACTCATGGAATGTATGATTTTCTACATGCTAGAGATAGCAACTATAACTATGGAATATATGGTGCGATGCTCAGCACTGAATCATCTCAAACGGTTGTCCGTACTACCCTGATGGCCTGGTGCCGCTAAGTTCAAACCTCTACTTTAGGATGGTGTTTTTGTGGCCCAAGGCTCTGGTTGGAGTGGATATCTTGAAATCGATACAACAAGATGTACTTGGTGATAGCGGTATTTCAAACCGTGCGGTAGATGTTCTCAGTATGATGCAAGTCTTCGAAATGCCGCCCCTTACATGTTTTTGTTTAAAAATTTTAAATACCACCCCCTTATGAAGCCCCCTTACGATGCCGCCTGATGCGGCCCCCTCTCTGTATCATAGCATGGTAATTGACCATTTCATCCACCGGGAGCAGTTTAGTTGGGGCAATATGCGGCTTAATGATGTAGTTCAAATATATAGCATGAGTCTGGGCTCTTGTATACTCAGGCAAGGGAGGGGGATGGAGAGAGATAGATAGATAGAGAGAGAGAGAGAGAGAGAGAGAGAGAGAGAGAGAGAGAGAGAGAGAGAGAGAGAGAGAGTGTGCATGAGATAAAGTGAGAAAGAGAGTGTGTGAGTGAGAGAGAGAGAGAGAGAGAGAGAGAGAGAGAGAGAGAGAGAGAGAGAGAGAGGGATGAGAGGGAGTGTGTGAGACAAAGTGAGGGAGACAGAAATAAGTGACAGTGATAGTGAGACAAAGTGAAAGAGAGAGAGAGAGAGAGAGAGAGAGAGAGAGAGAGAGAGAGAGAGAGAGAGAGAGAGTGCGTGTGTGTTTGAGTGAGACAGGGAGAGAGGGAGTGAGAGAGAGTGTGATACAGAGTGAGAGAGGCAAAATGTGAGTGACGCGAGGGTGAGGCATATCGAGAGATAGTGAGAGAGAGAAAGATTGAAAAGGAAAACAGAGAAACGAGAGAGAGAGAGAGAGAGAGAGAGAGAGAGAGAGAGAGAGAGAGAGAGAGAGAGAGAGAGAGAGAGAGAGATGAGAAGGGTGAACTAGAATGAGGAGAGAGAGAAAGAGCTAGCAAGAGCGAACGATGAACAACTGAGGGAGAGAGCGAGAAAGCGCTAAGGGAGCGAGGGATACTACTAGAGAGGGCGAGAGTAAATGATGGAGAGAGAACACGAACGAGAGAGAGAGAGAGAAGAGAGAGAGAGAGAGAGAGAGAGAGAGAGAGAGAGGGAGGGAGGAGAGCGAGGGAGGGAGGGAGAGCGAAAGGAGTGGTATAGTGTCACCAGCAGAACTAGTAACTGGCGAGCATGTCTGATGTATTTACTGTACACCTGTCAAAGGGGTATGATACGTTTTTAAAAAAAATTTATTGAATTCAGTCATAACAGGTTGTGGAACAGCTAACATGGGTAGGGTTGTACAATTAACTTTCAGAGAGGGCTCTAGGCGCGGCTGCTGCTGCTGCTCTTCTTCTTCTTCTTCTTCTTCTTCTTCTTCTTCTTCTTCTTCTTCTTCTTCTTCTTCTTCTTCTTCTTCTTCTTTCTTTCTTTCTTTCTTTCTTTCTTTCTTTCTTTCTTTCTTTCTTTCTTTCTTCTTCTTCTTCTTCTTCTTCTTCTTCTTCTTCTTCTTCTTCTTCTTCTTACTCTTCTTCTTCTCTTCCACATCTTCTTCTTCTGAAAACACAAATTATTGTGACAATATTTTCATTAACTCAATTGGAATCATGAACTTTCCGAGTAAGAGACTTGACACCCCGAAGCTGTGAGCCAACCACTTAGACATAAGAGTGATAGTTAAACAGACAAGTGATCACCAGTTCACGCCCTAGCACATGCCGCAGTGACAACACCACAAGGAACAAATTAAAACGCCCGATGAAACGCCTGAGGTGAGCTGCCGTTGTCACCGACAGAGACAGGATGTGGTATGATGCCATCATTACCATGTAACAATACCACACCCAGCTGAACAACAGCCCCAGAACGACAGCAACGTAAGTGGACAGGAAATCTCACGAGACTGAAGCCATCACAATTTCCGTGACCCGCCTTCTAACCAAGTACATGCATCATCGTGTGGTACTTGATGGCAAACTTTCGTGATGATGTCATGGGTAAGGTAGGATGAGAGTTCTAGGTCTGGACTCGTCGCTTGCGAAGGTGAGAGAAAGACTGAGCACATATTCCTCCTTGCATTCAGGCCTACGAAATGAGATAGGGGATATCACAATACAGATCCCTAGCGGGAAACTACTTCGGACTAAGAAATAGACAAAGAGAGAGAGAGAGAGAGAGAGAGAGAGAGAGAGAGAGAGACAGAGACAGAGAGAGAGAGAGAGACAGAGACAGAAGAGAGAGAGAGAGAGAGAGAGAGAGAGAGAGAGAGAGGGGGGGGGGGGGGGTTAGTCTTCAAATAATGTTCCTGTAACGTTTCATCTAGAAAACCCCAGTTTTCTTCTTCAGTGATTGTGAAATGGTAAATGGCTCACTCCCGTATGTTGTACCATGAGATATGCCTGTCCTAAATATGTTTCATTTGTTTGCTGGGGGTGTGACTTTAGTTCATAGTGCAGTAATTCTTGACCCTTGATACTGTAGTACTTGACAATTAATGCAGCCGTCTATGGTACCTTGCAGTGTTGGACAGGTCAGGTGAGTCTTGAGCCTGAAGAATAAAGGCCGCCTGGCTGGTGCAGTCGCCGCGAACTGTGCAGGTTAGGGTTTTCTGTTTGCCCCGGACAAAAAAAACAAAAAACTCCACACCTTCCCGAGGATTCGAACCCGGGTCTCAATGCAGTAGTACTTTACCCTTAATACTGTAGTATTTGATCCTCGTTCAGAAAGCAATGGCAAACTACTGAACGTAACACTTGCCTAGTACATCAACAGCAGCTGAAAATGCTGGTGTTGATTGCAACGTTCCGTAAGGGATACGCAACAAAAAAAAATAAATTTGACCCTTAATACTGTAGTACTTGACCCATAATACTGTAGTATTTAACCCTTAATACTGTAGTACTTGATCCATAATAATGTAGTATTTGACAATTAATACTGTAGTACTTGACCCATAATACTGTAGTTTGTGACCCACTGTAGTTGAATCCCGCCCCTCCCCCCTCCCTCTCCACCCCAGTTGTTGATTATGGGGCCAAGATTTTGAAAGTTCGTGACATTTCCATTGTCTTCCTGGTTGACTGCGATGGTTTAGAGACATGCAGTTTTATCTGTGGATATTATTTGTCTACACTGTGCCTTTTGTCAGACATGTTTTAAAGCGTTTAAAAGGCAAGAGAATCGGACCTGTTGCACCGTGTTTGATCCCATATGATTCGGTCTATGTCCGCAGGGTGAGCTGCCGAAAGCCTCGCACAATATACGATCCCAGTTTTCCCAGCCACGATTCCTAGGAGTCTCCGACAAAATTGCACGTGTGAACAGAAACGACGGAGCCCGGAATCGAACCCACAACCTTCGGAGCGCAAGGCAGTAACCACTTCGCCACGGAAACTGCCTGACAGATATGATGAACTCTGGTAACCCCATAGCACTGTTTGAGATGAGCACCGTATCATCTGCATATGAGGGTTCTGCGATTGCGTCTCAGCCAGTTATGAATGGATCAAATTTGTTACTAGTCTCATAATATTTTGCCGTCTCCATGGCGAAGGTTTACGGATGCAGTTCGTAATCCTGTATACATCGTTCGAAACACAGCTGCGGGCGATTTGGCAGCAGACAGCCTTCGGTTGGTTAATTACGAAATGGTATGGGTTCCGGTCGTTCATAAAGCAATAGCAAACTACTGAACATAAGCTTGCCAAGATATTTTCTTTTGGCGCTCGCTCGCTTCTAACTCAAGCGTAGTCCACACACAGTATTTATAGTATTGATGGACTGAATTTTGCATGTGGATTAGCTGTCCTTATTAACAGTGTCCCTCGCCATCAGACGAACCCACCCGACTTCAGAGGTACTGGTAATTTACGTCCCCAAGTCAAGGACAACAGGTCAACATTTTAGTCCAGCTGTTCAGTGTAGGGGTTGAACCGCTTACCTCGGCATCAGCACAACGAATGTTTAAGAACACGTGTTCTTACCCATTCGACCATGCGAACCTTGCCAAGAGATCACAAACAGCAAAATAAAAATGCTGAGGCTGAGTACAACGTTCTGTATAAGGATATACAACTAACTTTTCTAACTCATAATAATAATATTTGGCCGGGGAGACTCCGTGACGAAGTGTTTACGCAGTTTTCCTAGCGCTCCGAAGGTTGTTGGTTCGATTCGGGCTTCGTCGCGCCATGACACATTATGAACACAACTAACACAAAACAGCACAAACATTTACAAAGAAACAGTCAGATACGCCCAGTTAAACGAAATCTTTTGGTGGAATAAATTTGTCATGAACAGTTCACAAGGAAAGATAACAAACTATTATACAGCAGTACGTGTTAATGTATTCAGTGACGTTTCATTGTTTTTCCCCAGATCTTTGACGAACTAGAGGCAATTACAGGTGACATGTCAACAGGATTCGTTGGCTCGGAGATTGTGTGTGTGACCATATGTCACCCAAATATGTTGGTTTGGCGTGGTTGTCCAACTGTATTTAATCACACACGAGAAACACGCTGTGTGTTTTGTCACAACATTGCGGTATAAATAGGAACTGTGGCAACATGCACGCAGAGTTTTCTATCTTTAGTTGTCATTTTTCAAAGAAGATAGTACAACTCAGTTGCCGGTAAAAGCAATTGTGACAAAAAGGAGCCAAAGAAAGTGACATTTCCGATATGGATTCTTGTTACGTGTGTGGAAAATTTACATCAATAATATTACAGTTTGTTACGCTTACGTTTTCGGAGAATTGTACTAGGATAAATTCTCACTTAAAGATCCCAAAACATGAGAGGAGATGACCGTAGGAGGCGTCCTTTTCAATATGGATGTATACTTTTCCAAACGTCAAGCGGGATTGGATGTTGTGGCAGAGATGATATCCGAAGAGTCAATTAATAGCTTCACATTCATTTGGAATACGCCAATTCTTGATAACAACAGCAGGGATTTGAACCGTAGCAACGCGGTTAACAGCAGCTTCAATGTTATCGACATGACCATGCCACCAGAAAACATGAACACCACGTCATCAGATATTGTTCCAGACGTCATGCTACAATGGGGAATGCTGGGTCTGACGTTAATTGTCGTCTGCACTGCTGCAGGGAATGTTCTAGTTTGCCTGGCCGTTTGCTGGGAGAAGCGACTCCAGAACATGACTAATTATTTCTTAATGTCGCTGGCTATTGCTGACCTCCTGGTGTCTTTGCTGGTGATGCCTCTTGGGATGGTTGTGGAGATCTATGGTAAGTACAAAGCATGTTTGTACCCTTCACTTTATCTGTTTCTCCACCATGGAACAAGCACGACCAGGGGGTTTCACATCGCTAGAAAAGTTTGACTCGCCACTGATGTTTCGATACTTTTATTGAAACTCAGTGGAGAAGACCCACCAGGAAAATCACTTCCTGTTGTCTTTCTCCTGTCGTGCACTCGTACTCTGATTTCCAGCCTCTAGCCGTGATAATTTTATCGCTTTTATGCTACAAATACTCCGCTATGTGTACCTACCCATAAGCTATCCCCCTCGGGGAGACGCCAATGTACATATATAATCACGTCTCTGCATTATACGTGTTGTGTTGTGTTCGCATACATTATTTCTATTGTGAGATAAGGTTGTGTATATTCTCATAGTTGTATCTCCCCTTCTTATGATTGTTATAAATTACTCTAACCACAGTGCTTGCTTTTGCAGATGTCTTTGTTTTGTTCGCCGTTTCAATAGCAATTTATTTTTAATTAGTTTATAACAAAATCTCATCAGGAAAATGACAACACAGGGGGGAATCATACGTGGTTGAACCTGAGAAGTGTGCTAGGCATACTAGAACCTGGGTTTAGGGATACTAGAACCTGGGTGGTGGGTTTAGGGATACTAGATCCTGAGTGGTAGGTTTAGGGATACTAGAACCTGAGTGGTAGGTTTAGGGATACTAGAACCTGAGTGGTAGGTTTAGGGATACTAGAACCTGAGTATTAGGTTTAGGGATACTAGAACCTGAGTGGTAGATTTAGGGATACTAGAACCTGAGTGGTAGGTTTAGGAATACTGGAACCTGAGTGGTAGGTTTAGGGATACTAGAACCTGAGTGGTAGGTTTAGAGGTACTAGAACCTGAGTGGTAGGTTTAGGGATACTAGAACCTGAGTGGTAGGTTTAGGGATACTAGAACCTGAGTGGTGGGTTTAGAGGTACTAGAACCTTAGTGGTAGGTTTAGGGATACTAGAACCTGAGTGGTAGGTTTAGAGGTACTAGAGCCTGAGTGGTAGGTTTAGGGATACTAGAACCTGAGTGGTAGGTTTAGAGGTACTAGAACCTGAGTGGTAGGTGTAGGGATACTAGAACCTGAGAAGTAGGTTTAGGGATACTAGAACCTGAGTGGTATGTTTAGGGATACTAGAACCTGCGTGGTAGGTTTAGGGATACTAGAACCTGAGTGGTAGGTTTAGGGATACTAGAACCTGAGTGGTAGGTTTAGGGATACTAGAACCTGAGTGGTAGGTTTAGAGGTACTAGAACCTGAGTGGTAGGTTTAGGGATACTAGAACTTGAGTGGTAGGTTTAGGGATACTAGAACCTGAGTGGTGGGTTTAGAGGTACTAGAACCTGAGTGGTAGGTTTAAGGATACTAGAACCTGAGTGGTAGGTGTAGGGATACTAGAACCTGAGTGGTAAGTTTAGGGATACTAGAATATGGATGGTGGGTTTAGGGATACTAGAACCTGGGTGGTAAGTTTAGGGATACTAGAATATGGATGGTGGGTTTAAGGATACTAGAACCTGAGTGGTAGGTTTAGGGATACTAGAACCTAGGTGGTGGGTTTAGGGATACTAGAGCCTGAGTGGTAGGTTTAGATATACTAGAACAGTGGTTCTCAACCGGTGGGGAATCCACCCCCCAGGGGGGAATTTTAGCGTTTCCAGGGGGGGGGGGGAATGAAGACCATTTCAAGATCGCGTTAATACAAGAACCGATTACTTGATATTGTTTTTCCCGTCATTCTTTACAGTTATGTACGTCTCATACTTCTAAAATTCATTTTATAAAGTAAGTAGACCCACAAATCATGTTTTACGTGGATGTGTAGACTTGTTTTAGTATATGCTATTAAATTTACCTTCCATTTTTACGTATACTGTGTAGGGGTGGGGGGGGGGGGGGGGTTAGATAGGAAATATGAAGATGGGGGGGGGGGGGGGTGACGTTCTGAAAATACGGTGAAGGGGGCACGGGCCAAATTTTTGATAGGAAGGGGGGGGGGGGAATTACGTTCTGAAAATATGATGAAGGGGGGCACGGGCCAAAAAAGTTTGAGAACCACTGTACTAGAACCTTGGTGGTGGATTTAGAGATACTAGAACCTGAGTGATAGGTTTGGGGATACTAGAACCTTGGGTGGTGGGTTTAGGGATCCTAGAACCTGAATGATAGGTTTAGGGATACTAAAGCCTGAGTGGTAGGTTTAGATATACTAGAACCTTGGGTGGTGGGTTTAAGGATACTAGAACCTGAGTGATAGGTGTAGGGATACTAAAGCCTGAGTGGTAGGTTTAGATATACTAGAACCTTGGGTGGTGGATTTAGGGATACTAGAACCTGAGTGATAGGTTTAGGGATACTAAAGCCTGAGTGGTAGGTTTAGATATACTAGAACCTTGGGTGGTGGGTTTAGGGATACTAGAACCTAAGTGATAGGTTTGGGGATACTAAAGCCTGAGTGGTAGGTTTAGATATACTAGAACCTTGGGTGGTGGGTTTAGGGATACTAGAACCTGAGTGATAGGTTTAGGGATACTAAAGCCTGAGTGGTAGGTTTAGATATACTAGAACCTTGGGTGGTGGGTTTAGGGATACTAGAACCTGAGTGGTAGGTTTAGAGGTACTAGAACCTGAGTGGTAGGGTTAGATATACTAGAACCTTGGGTGGTGGGTTTAGGGATACTAGAACCTGAGTGATAGGTTTAGGGATACTAGAACCTGGGTGGTGGGTTTAGGGATACTAGAAACTGGGTAGTGGGTTTAGGGATAACATAACTTGGGAAGTGGGTTTATGGATACTAGAACCTGGGTAGTGGGTTTAGGGATACTAAAACCTGGGTAGTGGGTTTAGGGATACTAGAACCTGGGTAGTAGTTTTAGGGATACTAGAATCTGAGGCGAGGGGCTAGGGATACTAGAACTTGGGTGGTGGGTTTAGGAATACTAGAAACTGAGTGGTGGGTTTAGGGATACTAGAACCTGGATGGTGGGTTTAGGGATACTAGAATCTGGGTGGTGGGTTTAGGGATACTAGAACCCGGGTAGTGGGTTTAAGGATACTAGAACCTGGGTAGTGGGTTTATGGATACTAGAACCTGGGTGGTGGGTTTAGGGATACTAGAACCTGGGTAGTGGGTTTAGGGATACTAGAACCTGGGTAGTGGGTTTAGGGATACTAGAACCTGGGTAGTGGGTGTAGGGATACTAGAACCTGGATGGTGGGTTTAGGGATACTAGAACCTGGATGGTGGGTTTAGGGATACTAGAACCTGGATGGTGGGTTTAGGGATACTAGAACCTGAGTAATAGGTTTAGGGATACTAGACCCTGAGTGATAGGCTTAGGGATACTATAACTTGAGTGATAGGTTTAAGGATACTAGAACCTGGATGATGGGTTTAGTGATAATAGAACCTGAGTCATAGGTTTAGGGGTACTAGAACCTGAATGGTGGGTTTAGGGATACTAGAACTTGAGTGATAGGTTTAGGGATTCTAGAACCTTTATGGTGCGTTTAGGGATACTAGACCCTGAGTGATAGGTTTAGGGATACTAGAACCTGAGTGATAGGTTTAGGGATACTAGAACCTGGATGATGGGTTTAGTGATAATAGAACCTGAGTAATAGGTTTAGGGATATTAGAACCTGAATGGTGGGTTTAGGGATACTAGAACTTGAGTGATAGGTTTAGGGATTCTAGAACCTGGATGGTGGGTTTAGGGATAATAGAACCTGCATGGTGGGTTTAGGGATAATAGAACCTGGGTAGTGAGTTTAGGGATACTAGAACCCGGGTGGTGGGTTTAGGGATACTAGAACCTGGGTGGTGGGTTTAGGGATACTAGAACCTGGGTGGTGGATTTAGGGATACTAGAACCTGGGTAGTGGGTGTAATGATTCTAGAAACCGGGTGGTTCATTTAGGGATACAACTGATTATGTTCATTAGACAAGGTGCGAGTCATAAGTGTATTCAATAACTAGAAAACACTGCAGAACGTCTGTCTGTGGGTTGTTTTGTTAATTACATATAAGACCCGCTACAACAGGTGGTCTCGGCTGACATTTTCCACCTGTACCACACCTTTTATCATCATGTGCCATGCCGATAATTGTAGGCGGTCATTTCTCGCCATCTCACACGATCACCATATTCGTGGATCAGGTCTGTGTTCCTGTCTCGATCATGCCACGTAACAAAGCCACTCACATATTTACATCTCTGCCTTCCCCTTGTTATTTTCTCCCAATCTTGCCGGTTGTCACTAAGGTCTCTAGAGCGTCAGTAACCTAATCTAGGTGGTGTCCTTACTTCCAGCGAAACGGTTTCGGGTCTCTGTCCACCATTGGACAAATCCATTTTCCCCATGGACCATCTCTGTCTGCTTTTCTGCCCGAATCATTTGGGATAGATGGTTGTAAAAGGTTGACTGTTGATAAAGTATGAATATAATTTGGTGGAACTACGCTAAAGCTGTGAAAATGTAAACAATATAAAATGTCACAAATTAGTGCAGCTTTACATAATAGAATTACGACACATACAAACGTTGCGATAATTATCCTTCATCAGCAAAAAAAAAATTATACACAAAACATAACATATAGTCACGAATATCTCCTGTGACTACATTAAGACGTGACGGCAGGATGAGAAGAATAAAAGAATGAAACTTTCATTTTTTTCATCTTTTTATTTTTCTCATTCTGTCGTCACATCTTAATGCAGCCACTGAAGATCTCCGTGACTATATGTTGTGTTTTGTGTATGTGTTTGTTTGCTGATGAAGACTAATCGCCGCAACGTCCTGTATATGTCGTAATTCTGTTATTGCACTACTTTGTGTCATTTTATATTGTTGATAAAGTAGCACGTCTTCTTGGCTGCAGTGTTGGGATCAATGAACGGCTGTCAAACACTTGTTGCAAATCACAGTGGTGCCTTTGCTTTGTTTGCCTTCTTTTCTCTCTGTCGCTGTTGAAATGTGCACGTCGGAACAAAATCACGGATATTCATACGTCTTTTCCTAGGAGAACCTAACGCCGACTTTGCTTCATATAAGGCTTAGAGACCTGCCTGCCTGTCTGTATGGAGGGAGGGTGTGTGGGTTGGTGGGTATGTGTCCGTCCGTCCGTTCGCCCGCCCGTCATCTGTCTGTTGTATGCGTGGGTGCCTGCCTGCCTGTCTGTCTGTGTGCCCGTCTGTCCGTTTGTGCGTGCGCGCGCGCATATAGTTCTTGTGTGTGTGTATGTGTGTGTGTGTGTGTGTGTGTACGACATGTACTTTACTGCATGCACGTATTGTGCATATATATTGCATGCATGAAATATATACACATTATATATGCATGTACAAAAGTACACGTGTCATATAACACTTTGTTCAATCTGTGTGCGTATGTCTAGCAGTCATATGATCAAATTTTCTGCCACTTGAATCTAGCATTCATAATACTAAAGCGTGTTAACTACATGATGCGTGTTCATCATACACCTTCTTGCATTCAGCTAGTATTACCATATTGCATTACAATTATCCATAAAATAAGATGCACATATTTTAAATAGACTAAACGTATGTAGATATATTCATGTGTGAGTGTGTCAGTCCGTCGTCTATCTCCATGTGTGTCAGATCTCTGTTTCGACTGACGAGTGTGTTTCTATATTTGTATGGGTCTGTGCATGTTTTTGTTTGTGTATGGTCATATCCTTGGGTATGTATCAAAGTGTGTCTGTGTGTGTGTTGTCTTTGTCTTTGTATGTGAGTATGCCAGTCTGTCTTCGTGTTTTGGTCAATGTGGCTACATGTGAGTGTGTATCTACATTTGTATGCGTCTGTGTATGTGTTTGTTTCCGTTTGTGTTTATATCCTTGCGTATGTGTCAATGCGTTTCTGTGTGTCTTTGTGTTTGTATGTGAGTGTGTGTTTATGTTTGTATGTGTATATGAGTGTACGTGTGTGAAGCCAGTGAGTGTGAATGAGTTTGTGTGATGTGTTTGTATTGCGTGTGTGTGAGTATGCGGGCTGTCGTAGAGTTGGTGGTGAGGGAGGAGGTCAGGTTAGGTTGGGTCGGTGGGTCTGTCTGTTTCTCTCTCCATCCACCCATGCATGCATGCATGCATCCATCCATCCACCTAACCACCCACCCCGTCAGCCCGTCTTGCGTCCTTCCGTCTGTCTGTCTTATTGTCTGTTTGTCTGAATGCCTATCTGTCTGTCTCTGTCTGTCTGTTTTATTTTAGTTGCTAATTGCTTTTGAATCTCACCGTATTTCTGCCCTGGCTATACAATTAAGCAGGCTTAAAAATCCTCTTACAGTCCGAGATATTTTAAGTGAAGATGATTGATTGAGTGTTGCGATTGGAACAGTACCTTGAACTGCCAGAGTAGCTAACAACGAATGCCTGGTACAAGTTAATGTAACTAGAACATTATATACAACTATTAGAAAGAGATACATTGTTTCTATGGTCATGTGATGAGAAGAGAGGCTTTGGGGAACATCGTAACAACTGGAAAGATCAGTGAGTAAAGAGGCAGAAGCAGACAGGGAGAAATTATGCTGGATGGACTGAGACGGTGGCATGGAGGAATATCTTCAACAGAGTTGATCCAGAACACGAAAGACATCTGTGGACAGACATGAACGTCTACGCCAGCTGACAGGGCTCATGATGATGATGATCTGAAAAAGAGAAACATTAACAGCGGTATGTAAGACATAAACTGGACAACGTTTTACGGTACAAAAGACAGAAAATTGACAAAGAAATATCTCCTGAACTAATGCTAAATATTTGTAACCAAATGTAATGTAATCAGCCAGAAGAGCATTGCATTATGAGACATCAAATGTAATGTAGCGAGACAGAAGTACTTTACATTACGAGATACCAAATGTAATGTAGCGAGACAGACGTGCATTAGATTATGAAACACTAAAAGTAATGTAGCGAGACAGAAGTACTTTACATTACGAGACACCAAATGTAATGTAGCGAGACAGACGTGCATTAGATTATGAAACACTAAAAGTAATGTAGCGAGACAGAAGTACTTTACATTACGAGACACCAAATGTAATGTAGCGAGACAGACGTGCATTAGATTATGAAACACTAAAAGTAATGTAGCGAGACAGAAGTACTTTACATTACGAGACACCAAATGTAATGTAGCGAGACAGACGTGCATTAGATTATGAAACACTAAAAGTAATGTAGCGAGACAGAAGTACTTTACATTACGAGACACCAAATGTAATGTAGCGAGACAGACGTGCATTAGATTATGAAACACTAAAAGTAATGTAGCGAGACAGAAGTACTTTACATTACGAGACACCAAAAGTAATGTAGCGAGACAGACGTGCATTAGATTATGAAACACTAAAAGTAATGTAGCGAGACAGAAGTACTTTACATTACGAGACACCAAAAGTAATGTAGCGAGACAGAAGTGCATTACATTATGATTCTCCAAATTTAGTGTAGCTAGACAGAAGTGCATTACATTATGAGGTACATTAATAACAATATATTAGATAGTGAGACTGAGGAGCATCCCTTTAGTAGACCAGTTCGTTAAACAAGACACCATGCAGACAAGGATTGATGTTTTCATGAATATTTATAAGTTCTCAAACACGCACACAGCATTTCCTCTTGAGCCTGAGGAAATAAGGCAGCCTGGCTAGTGCAGTCGCCGCGAACTGTGCAAAAAAAAAACCCCAAAATGCTACAAGAACAACTGCTACTATTTCTAACACCATTGCTATTACCAATGATACCGTTATAATAACTACTACGACTACTATCATTATTACATATACTCTATCGTCTATTACATATACATGCATTACCAGTAGTACACCCTAATTGATTTTGACGTAATTTTGCATTCCCTTACTCTCTCGCTATTTATTTTTGACAGCCCCGAAAATAGCATCCTGGTGTTCTAGTTATTAAATGAACTCTTTCTTCAGAACAGTTCTCAATGAAGCTAGTTTCCTGTGACGTCTATGTTCGTCGTTTTTATCCTTCTATGTTGGTGCAGTTATCGATTCAACTTCTAATTGACTGTCACTTTTCTAGTGAAATACTATACTGTTGTACTTTCCAGCTGTCACTGTTCATAGAATGTATTATAGTAATTATTCCTATACTTTTTGCGATCGTTGTTTTTGGTGGTTACGCTGTCGGGGGAGCTCTTATGATTACCCTGGTCGTTTGTTTGTAGAATGTTCTATTTGTGTCATGTGGCTTGGAGGTTCGGGAATGCTAATCGGAGGTTATAATATAAACAATATATGCAGATGACACAATATTAGTGGTGGATAATGCAACAGACCTACAACAGTTGTTGGACACTGTAGTAACAGAGAGTGCAAAGATAGGACTCTCCTTGAATATAAAGAAAACAGTAACAATGGTGATATCAAAGACAATGGTGACACCAAAATATAACATAGAAATAGAAGGGAACATTTTTAACCAAGTGGATAATTTTAAATACCTAGGGGCATTTATAACACCAGATGGAAGATGTACAACTGAGATTAAGGGCAGCATAGGGCAAACTGCTTTCTTTGGTCATGTGATGAAGAAAAAAAAAGACATTTGAGAACATCGTGACAACTGGAAAGATTGAAGAGAAGAGAGGCAGAGGCAGACCAAGAGAAATGATGCTGCATGGATTGAGACTTTGGCATGGAGGAATATCATCAGTAGAGTTGATCCAGAACACCAAAGATCGAGATCCGTGTACGGCCATGAACGCCTACGCCAGCTGGCAGGGCACTTGATGATGATGGCCTGGAGGTTGGCTTTGATTCAGTAGACCAATGTATGTTTCTTATCTGGCCAAACAAAGAACAATCCTGTAGAATATGTTCACCAGTTTGCATGCAAACTCCACACGTGCAAAGTGGGGCAGAAGCCAGACAGTCTTTACAAAGAAAAGGGGCATTTGACTCACCTTGAGCTAGAATGGGTATGTGGTGATATCATCTTATCTTGTTCCCTTGTACCTTGCGGTGTCGAGATGAGGTATAAACAGCTGGAGAGTGCCCGTTTATGACCGCGAGATCATGTGCCAACGGAGCTCTGGCTCTCCAGGAGGGACGAACTCCCCTTTGTCAGATATCTGCGACTGGCCTAGCAAGCCGGCAGAGAATTTTCATACTGCTCATAGAAGAAAAGTTAGAAGTATATGTTGATAGACCCATATTTTTGTAGGCTAACCGACATTTGATGAGTTGTGAGTTCAATACATCACCGGCCGGATTTACTTCCTACAATATTTTCTGGTACCTAGTACCTCTACGGGGTTTCACACACATGAACACGGCGCTGATTCAGGACCCGGTTACAACCTATTATGCCGATTTTGTGCTGCACGTCACTGGTTTCTGTGCTTGAGAGTTGAATTGTAGCTCTCCAACACAAGGTTTAATAGTCGAGAGGATCGACTTCATTGCACCGGGTTTTATCACATATGGCTAGGTCTCATACCACAGGACGACCTGCCGAAAGCATCACACAAAGTACGAACTCCAGCAATGACACCCGAGGAGTTTTGGAGAAACCTGCGCTCATCAACCGAACGACGTAGGTTAGAATCGAACCGACAACCTGCTACACGTGCGGAGTGCGTAAGCACATCGCTGCGGAGACTTCCTCTGCAACACAATTCTCGTAGAGAGGGTAGCCCGGGAGACATGTAGCCACATTCATCTCTGTCCGGTAGATGTACTCTTCGTCGGGAGACAAGTAGCCACACTCATCACTGTCCGTTAGTTGGTACTCCAGGTCAGGAATAACATGTAGCCACACTCATCACTGTCCGTTAGTTGGTACTCCAGGTCAGGAATAACATGTAGCCACACTCATCACTGTCCGTTAGTTGGTACTCCAGGTCAGGAATAACATGTAGCCACACTCATCACTGTCCGTTAGTTGGTACTCCAGGTCAGGAATAACATGTAGCCACACTCATCACTGTCCGTTAGTTGGTACTCCAGGTCAGGAATAACATGTAGCCACACTCATCACTGTCCGTTAGTTGGTACTCCAGGTCAGGAATAACATGTAGCCACACTCATCACTGTCCGTTAGTTGGTACTCCAGGTTAGGAATAACATATAGCCACACTCATCTCTGTCCGTTAGTTGGCACTCCAGGTCAGGAATAACATGTAGCCACTCTCGTCTCTGTCCGTTAGTTGGTACTACAGGTCAGGAATAACATGTAGCCACACTCATCACTGTCCGTTAGTTGGTACTCCAGGTCAGGAATAACATGTAGCCACACTCATCACTGTCCGTTAGTTGGTACTCCAGGTCAGGAATAACATGTAGCCACACTCATCACTGTCCGTTAGTTGGTACTCCAGGTCAGGAATAACATATAGCCACACTCATCTCTGTCCGTTAGTTGGCACTCCAGGTCAGGAATAACATGTAGCCACTCTCGTCTCTGTCCGGTAGATGGTACTCCGGGTCAGGAGACATGTAGCCACACTCATCTCTGTCCGGTAGATGTACTCTTCGTCGGGAGACCAAGTAGCCACACTCATCACTGTCCGTTAGTTGGTACTCCAGGTCAGGAATAACATGTAGCCACTCTCGTCTCTGTCCGGTAGATGGTACTCTGGGTCAGGAGACAAGTAGCCACACTCATCTCTGTCCGGTAGATGGTACTCCGGGTCATGAGACATGTAGCCACATTCATCTCTGTCCGGTAGATTGTACTCCGGGTCAGGAGACATGTAGCCACACTCATCTCTGTCCGGTAGATTGTACTCCGGGTCAGGAGACAAGTAGCCACACTCATCTCTGCCCGGTAGATGGTACTCCGGGTCAGGAGACATGTAGCCACACTCATCTCTGCCCGGTAGATGGTACTCCGGGTCAGGAGACATGTAGCCACACTCATCTCTGTCCGGTAGATGGTACTCCGGGTCAGGAGACATGTAGCCACACTCATCTCTGTCCGGTAGATGGTACTCCGGGTCAGGAGACATGTAGCCACACTCATCTCTGCCCGGTAGATGGTACTCCGGGTCAGGAGACATGTAGCCACATTCATCTCTGTCCGGTAGATGGTACTCCGGGTCAGGAGACATGTAGCCACACTCATCTCTGTCCGGTAGATGGTACTCCGGGTCAGGAGACAAGTAGCCACACTCATCTCTGCCCGGTAGATGGTACTCCGGGTCATGAGACATGTAGCCACACTCATCTCTGCCCGGTAGATGGTACTCCGGGTCAGGAGACATGTAGCCACATTCATCTCTGTCCGGTAGATGGTACTCCGGGTCAGGAGACATGTAGCCACACTCATCTCTGTCCGGTAGATGGTACTCCGGGTCAGGAGACATGTAGCCACACTCATCTCTGCCCGGTAGATGGTACTCCGGGTCAGGAGACATGTAGCCACACTCATCTCTGTCCGGTAGATGGTACTCCGGGTCATGAGACATGTAGCCACACTCATCTCTGTCCGGTAGAGGTATCCGGGTTCAGGAGACATGTAGCCACATTCATCTCTGTCGGTAGATGGTACCTCCGGGTCAGGAGACATGTAGCACATTCATCTCTGTCCGGTAGATGGTACTCCAGGTCAGGAGACATGTAGCCACATTCATCTCTGTCCGGTAGATGGTACTCCGGGTCAGGAGACAAGTAGCCACACTCATCTCTGCTCCGGTAGATGGGTACTCCGGGTCAGGAGACATGTAGCCACATTCATCTCGTCCGGTAGATGGTTACTCCGGGTCAGGAGACATGTCGCCACACTCATCTCTGTCCGGTAGATGGTACTCCGTGTCAGGAGACATGTAGCCACACTCATCTCTGCCCGGTAGATGGTACTCCTGGTCGGAGACAAGTAGCCACACTCACTCTCTGTCCGGTAGCTGTTACTCCGGGTCAGGAGACATGTAGCCACATTCATCTCTGTCCGGTAGATGGTACTCCGGGTCAGGAGACATGTAGCCACACTCATCTCTGTCCGGTAGATGGTACTCCGGGTCAGGAGACATGTAGCCACACTCATCTCTGTCCGGTAGATGTACTCTTCGTCGGGAGACAAGTAGCCACACTCATCACTGTCCGTTAGTTGGTACTCCAGGTCAGGAATAACATGTAGCCACTCTCGTCTCTGTCCGGTAGATGGTACTCTGGGTCAGGAGACAAGTAGCCACACTCATCTCTGTCCGGTAGATGGTACTCCGGGTCATGAGACATGTAGCCACATTCATCTCTGTCCGGTAGATTGTACTCCGGGTCAGGAGACATGTAGCCACACTCATCTCTGTCCGGTAGATTGTACTCCGGGTCAGGAGACAAGTAGCCACACTCATCTCTGCCCGGTAGATGGTACTCCGGGTCAGGAGACATGTAGCCACACTCATCTCTGCCCGGTAGATGGTACTCCGGGTCAGGAGACATGTAGCCACACTCATCTCTGTCCGTAGATGGTACTCCGGGTCAGGAGACATGTAGCCACACTCATCTTCTGTCCGGGTAGATGGTACTCGGGTTCATGAGACATTGTAGCCAGCACACTCAGTCTCTGCCCGTTAGATGGTACTCCGGGTCAGGAGACATGTTAGGCCACATTCATCTCTGTCCGGTAGATGGTAGCTCCGGGGTCAGGAGACGTGTAGCCACGCTTCAGTCGTCTGTCCGTGTAATGGTTACTCCGGGGAGTCAGGAGGACAATGTAGCCACATTCCGATCTCTGTCCCGGTAGATGGTACTCCGGGGTTCAGGAGGACATTGTAGCCACACTTCATCTCTGTCCGGGTTAGATGGTACTCGGGTCAGGAGACATGTAGCCACATTCATCTCTGTCCGGTAGATGGTACTCCGGGTCAGGAGACATGTAGCCACATTCATCTCTGTCCGGTAGATGGTACTCGGGTCAGGAGACAATGTAGCCACACTCATCTCTGTCCGGTAGATGGTACTCCGGGTCAGGGAGACATGTATCCACATTCATCTCTGTCCGGTAGATGGTACTCCGGGTCAGGAGACATGTAGCCACATTCATCTCTGTCCGGTAGATGGTACTCCGGGTCAGGAGACATGTAGCCACATTCATCTCTGTCCGGTAGATGGTACTCCGGGTCAGGAGACATGTAGCCACACTCATCTCTGCCGGTAGATGGTACTCCGGGTCAGGAGACATGTAGCCACACTCATCTCTGCCCGGTAGATGGTACTCCGGGTCAGGAGACATGTAGCCACACTCATCTCTGTCCTGTAGATGGTACTCCGGGTCATGAGACATGTAGCCACACTCATCTCTGCCCGGTAGATGGTATTCCGGGTCAGGAGACATGTAGCCACATTCATCTCTGTCCGGTAGATGGTACTCCGGGTCAGGAGACATGTAGCCACATTCATCTCTGCCGGTAGATGGTACTCCAGGTCAGGAGACATGTAGCCACACTCATCTCTGCCCGGTAGATGGTACTCCTGGTCGGGAGACAAGTAGCCACACTCATCTCTGTCCGGTAGATGGTACTCCGGGTCAGGAGACATGTAGCCACATTCATCTCTGTCCGGTAGATGGTACTCCGGGTCAGGAGACATGTAGCCACACTCAATCTCTGTCCGGTAGATGGTACTCCGGGTCAGGAGACATGTAGCCACATTCATCTCTGTCCGGTAGATGGTACTCTGGGTCAGGAGACATGTAGCCACACTCATCTCTGTCCGGTAGATGGTACTCCGGGTCAGGAGACATGTAGCCACACTCATCTCTGTCCGGTAGATGGTACTCCGGGTCAGGAGACATGTAGCCACATTCATCTTTGTCCGGTAGACGGTACTCCGGGTCAGGAGACATGTAGCCACACTCATCTCTGTCCGGTAGATGGTACTCCGGGTCAGGAGACATGTAGCCACATTCATCTCTGTCCGGTAGATGGTACTCCGAGTCAGGAGACATGTAGCCACATTCATCTCTGTCCGGTAGATGGTACTCCGGGTCAGGAGACATGTAGCCACATTCATCTCTGTCCGGTAGATGGTACTCCAGGTCAGGAGACATGTAGCCACATTCATCTCTGTCCGGTAGATGGTACTCCAGGTCAGGAGACATGTAGCCACATTCATCTCTGTCCGGTAGATGGTACTCCAGGTCAGGAGACATGTAGCCACACTCATCTCTGTCCGGTAGATGGTACTCCGGGTCAGGAGACATGTAGCCACATTCATCTCTGTCCGGTAGATGGTACTCCAGGTCAGGAGACATGTAGCCACATTCATCTCTGTCCGGTAGATGGTACTCCGGGTCAGGAGACATGTAGCCACATTCATCTCTGTCCGGTAGACGGTACTCTGGGTCTGGAGACATGTAGCCACATTCATCTATGTCCGGTAGACGGTACTCCGGGTCAGGAGACATGTAGCCACATTCATCTCTGTCCGGTAGACGGTACTCCGGGTCAGGAGACATGTAGCCACATTCATCTCTGTCCGGTAGACGGTACTCCGGGTCAGGAGACATGTAGCCACATTCATCTCTTTCCGGTAGATGGTACTCCGGGTCAGGAGACATGTAGCCACATTCATCTCTGTCCGGTAGATGGTACTCCGGGTCAGGAGACATGTAGCCACACTCATCTCTGCCCAGTAGATGGTACTCCGGGTCAGGAGACATGTAGCCACATTCATCTCTGTCCGGTAGATGGTACTCCGGGTCAGGAGACATGTAGCCACATTCATCTCTGTCGGGTAGATGGTACTCCGGGTCAGGAGACATGTAGCCACATTCATCTCTGTCCGGTAGATGGTACTCCGGGTCAGGAGACATGTAGCCACATTCATCTCTGTCCGGTAGATGGTACTCCGGGTCAGGAGACATGTAGCCACATTCCTCTCTGTCCGGTAGATTGTACTCCAGGTCAGGAGACATGTAGCCACATTCATCTCTCTCCGGTAGATGCAAGCCCTGTTCAAGTCTGGGGACTCTGGGGGGGGGGGGGGGGGGGGGGGGGGGGGGGGGGGGGGGGGGGGGGGGGGGGGGGGGGGGGGGGGGGGGGGGGGGGGGGGGGGCCCCACG
>JACEFZ010003761.1:2500-60517 GCA_014155875.1 Cepaea nemoralis | reverse complement strand
AAATTTTTTGGGTGCCCAAAAAGAAAATTATTAAAGAGGAAAAACCATGTGTTTTCCCTTGTAGCAGGGTAACACCTATACATCTGGAACAAGAGAAGCTGCAGAAGCTGCCGGATCAGCAAAGCAATGCTCTAACCGTCCACCTGTCGGAGCTTCGATCCTAGACCAGCTGCCAACCAAGGCATAGGGCCTGGTCTGCCCTGCCGTGATATTTTGTCTTTAGGTTGCATTTCCTCGCACCAGGCTAAGGCTTGTACTCTCCCAAGTGCGCTCTTCCGCCCGAAGCCGTAGGCACAATGTGTGGTGTCGGGTTTGGTGAACGCCGCCCAACATTCGGCGCTGACAGAAAGCAGGTAGTACTGTCTACTGTCATACGCAACTGAGTCATATCTGACTAAGACCTGACACACACATATAAGGATACAACTGACATATAAAGCCACATATTCAAGTATACGACTGACATATAAAGTCACACACACAAGAATACAATTGACATATAAATTAATACATACAAGATAAGTCTGAGGTCACTGAACTTTATTGCATTAAGAAAAGAGACATTGCTTGTGTGTGTGTGTGTGTGTGTGTGTGTGTGTGTGTGTGTGTGTGTCTGTGTGTCTGTGTGTGGATAAAGAGATAGATAGACAGACAGATAGATAATATGATAAGGTTGATAGATAGATAGATAGATAGATAGGTAGATAGATAGATAGATAGATAGATAGATAGATAGATAGATAGATAGATAGACAGACAGACAGACAGACAGACAGACAGATAGATAGATAGATAGATAGATAGATAGATAGATAGATAGATAGATAGAATAGACAGTAATTAGGTAGGTAGGTTGGTAGGTATTAGGTAGGTAGATAGATGGATGCACAGACAGACAGACAGACAGACAGACAGACAGACAGACAGACAGACAGACAGACATATATGTTTTCCTATATCAATTGATATTCCGCAACTGATACCTCGAGCAGTCTTGTTACACCCCCTCATTTGTACATTCTCCATACATGTAGATGTGGTGTTCCATACGTCGATTATGTCCGTTGTTTAATCACCTGATGGCAACTAACGAACAGATGCTGTTGTAACATCGGATTTGCATTGACATAGTTTGCAACCTTGTTCATCTACTTGGAATTCCCGAGGACACTCCAGGAGGCACTCTACCTTAGGACAATCAGAAGTCTTACATTTGCATATAGGGCATCCAGCAGAATTAGTTTGGAGTCCAAAGGTACACCTAAGTTCTTTGCATATCGGTGCTGGGCATATACAACTGCATTTCAAGCACCTTGTTCGTCCGTAAAGTACTCGGTTTTTTTACACCTGGACAATCTTCTGGCCTTGGGCAGCCAATTTCTGGACATTTAGGTGGGTTACATTCACACGTACGGCATCCGTTAGAATCTTTGCGAATGCCATGTGGGCAACAGATCTTAGGGCATGGAAGGATTGGACAATGAATAGTGTTTTTTTGGCAGATTGTACATCCGTGTTCATCAGTAGTTAAACTTGTGCCATCAGGACATGAGTCTGGGGTCAATATCACGTCCGAACACTCTATCCCTAGATTGCAGTTACACGTTCGGCAGTTATCTTTAATTTCAAATCCGTAGGGACACATTTTTTCTACACACTCCAGCTTGGGACAGTCGGTAGGAGCCGGCAAACAGGAACAAGATGTGCAACCTTCGCTGTCGGTGACCCACGTCGTTCCATGAGGACATTTGCATGCGATCTGCAGACATGGCGCCACTGTCGCTGCAATGAATAAGAGCATTTAAAGATTAACCCTTAAACTCCCCGAAGATAGCAGATATGTAAAGTAAAGAACCGTTTTCCACGTTCTGAGATTATATGCTCCTGGTCTCATATTCTTTATAGACCTATCGGCCTTAGGTGGTTGGCATGGTCAATGGCGCACCGGTCGTCTGCACTTGTCATAACAATTTCTGGAACCCACTGACTGCTTAGCCGGTTCTGTGGTGCAGGAGTTAATGGTTCAATTCGTATTCCCACAACCGCGTTCGAAACACAGCTGCAGGCGATTTGGCTGCAGACCGCCTAGCGTTGCTTTTCGTACACTGATATGAGTGCCGGTCGTCAAGACCGCAATGGCGAAGTACTGAATGCAAACTTGCCAAGAAATTACAAACAGCCAAAACATTAACAAAAAACCGCTTCGGTTGACTGCGACGTCCTGTAAAGAATAAGCAACACAAAAACTGTATACTTGTTCCAACGGCCTGTCGGGGTCAACTGAAAAAAAAACAATCTTCGCGATGAAAAGAATTCCAATACACGACCACAGGGTCGCAAGGCAAGCGTACTAGTTACTGTGCCACCGCGGCTGCACGGGGAATTCACCGTTGGGGAGGGGAGGGAATGAGATATTTCCAAGCGCTCAAGTGGGAACTCAAGTGCGGAGACTGACGATTTTCAAGCCAGCAGAGGCTGGTGTGAAAAGTTAAAAAAAAAAAGAAAAGAAAAAAAGAAGTGGCATTCATAGTGTAATTAGGCACGGAGTGGCTGCTAGTTCTAACAAGAAAGAAGCAGAAGCGTTCAAGGTGGAATTTGATAAGATCATCAAAGAGGAAGACTACGTTCCACAACAAGTCTTTAATTGCGATGAGACGGGCCTCTTCTGGAAGAAAATGCCAAAGACTACCTTTATCACCCAGGAGGAGAAAGAATTGCCGGGGCACAAATCAACGAAGGACAGGCTAACTCTGCTGTTCTGTGCCAATATAGTGGATGATATTGTGTTACTGGGCAAAAATATTGGCCTGGAAGTCGATGGCAACGACTTGGAGGAGCTGATTGAGGACCACAGTGAAGAGCTCACTTGTGGATCTTCAGAATGAACAGCTAAAGACATTAAAGGAGGAGCAGTCGTCCGATGATGAGGAGCCAGTGACCAATTCAACTGCCAGGATTAAAGACATTTGCAGCAAGTGGGCAGACCCATAATTGATTTCTTAGTAAGAAAGATAGACTAAATCTTTTTTTTTTATTTTGCATTTAATTTATTTGGTTGTTTTCTCTTTCTTTATTTAATACATGAAGTACATGCATTCTTTGCGTTTTGTCAGGTAAACAACCGGCTGTTAATACAAAACAACGATTGTCTCTATTTCATTGATCTCAATGTTACGCGTTAGGAACGTTTCGGGTTACGAACCGAGTTCTGGAACGAATTAAGTTCGTAACCCGAGGTACCACAGCGCGCGCGCGCGAGCACACACACACACACACACACATACATACATACATACATACATACATACATATATATATATATATATATATATATATATATATATATATATATATATATATATATATATATATATATATATATATATATATATATATACCGGTTTCCCTAGTCTAGGGGTTACACGACTTTCTGCGCAATCGCGTATACTCTCGTGAGTAACGTGACGTTGCGCGAGATCGGTAGCGGTTCTCTCCGCGTCGGTAACTTACGGGGTATGTGAGCCGGTCGCTCAGAAAGAAATGGCAAACTACTGAGCGTAATCTTGCCAAGAAATCAACAATCAGCTATTGGTGACTCAGCCATGTGCACATGTCAAGTGGCGTTGCAGACAGCAGAGCACATACTCCAAGACTACCCAAACTACAACATATCCAGGCAAACCTTCTGGCCTAGAGAGACAACAGTGGAAGATAAACTCTATGGACCGCTGAGTGAACTAAAAAAGACTGTTAGATTCATACAAGAGACAACACTGCAGTTATAGACATATTTCAAGCGAACGAAAGAAGAAGAAGAAGTAGAAGAAGAAGAAGAAGAAGAAGAAGAAGAAGAAGAAGAAGAAGAAGAAGAAGAAGAAGAAGAAGAAGAAGAAGAAGAAGAAGGAGGAGGAGGAGGAGAAGAAGAAGAAGAAGAAGAAGAAGAAGAAGAAGAAGAAGAAGAAGAAGAAGAAGAAGAAGAAAAACAACAATAACAACAACAATCAGCTGAACGATGCTGATGTTGACAGCGATGTCCTTCCTGTAATGGATATGCGAATATATATATATATATATATATATATATATATATATATATATATATATATATATATATATATATATATATATATATATATATATATATATATATATATATATATATATATATATATATATATATATATATATATGAAACTAGTACGATATGGCCAAAGCCCTTAAGGCGTGTGAAAGTGATCGTAACATTTTATTTCACAAGATCGGTTAACTTCTACTAACTTTTTTTTTGTCTTGGACATACGAGTTGTAAATGGCAACCTTACTACCACTTGTAATGTCATTATAATGGATCTCAATATAGTTTAGAATATGAAGAAAGTTTTAAACGTGAACAATTCATTAAACCTAAGAGACAAAATCCTGCACTAGTACCTCACGCTTGAGGTCAAGCAAAGATTCTTCAACTGATTAATTGCCGTGGGATTGCCGTCTTATAAATTCAAACTTCCCGTAACTGCCATGGATTTATAAATCAAACTAGTGTTAAAATATCAATACAATAGATTTCACTATACAACCCCCATTAATTTGATGTATAATGCAACATGTCTGCTACAATATTAATACCTTTTACGTCATACCTGTGACACACTCCTATTTCTAATTTTCCGCCATCCATGTTTGTTTGGTCAAAACCTACCTTTTGTTCGGCACTGAATCTGTCAATTTTATCAACTTCCAGGTAAACACAAACACACACGCTCCCAGCAACATTTGAATTTCTTCTTTATCTCGTACCCTTTAACATCCATTAGAGCCCAGTCCCTCAATCAACCCACCTCGAGCTCCCTTATCTTTTGCTGCCTCACTCAGTTCCGCCCATTGCCTCTCCTTATGATTAATTTATGGGAGGCCAGCATGGGCGAATGGATAAGAACGCGCGTTCTTTAACATCCGTTGTGTTGATGCCGAGATAAGAGGTTCAACCCCTACACCGGACAGCTGGACTATAATGTTGACTTCTCGTCCTTGACTTGGGGAGGTAAATTACAAATAACTCTGAAGTCGGAGTGGGTTCGCCTGATGCTGAGGGACACTGGTAATAGGGAAAACCAATCCACACGAAAAATTCAGTCCCAGTGCTACTAGAGGTAGTGTGTGTGGAGGTAGAGTTCAAAGTGAGCGAGCGTTTAAAAAGAGCAAGATAAATTTAAAAAACAAATCGAATAAATGTAAAAAAACACATTAACACAATAAAGTAAAGTAATTTATGTATCTATATACATAAATTACCTTACTTTATTGTGTTGATGTTTTTTTAATTGATTTGATTTTTTTTATCTTTCTCCATGTGTATTAGGTCTCCCCCTATTTCGCTTGCCCTGTGGATGTCGGTTCTTCTTCTTCTTCTTCGTTCATCCGGAGTTTTTTTCCGGATGTGATTGCGTTGTGCCTGTTTACAGCAGAGCTGCGTTCTTGCGCCGTTAGGCCAACACATCCGACTTCTGCGGGCATTTGTTGACCGGGTTAACCTTCCCGGGGGTTTCTTAGGACGTTTGACTCTCACTGTTGTGGTGTTATCCCCCATCCCAGCTGGTCCATATAGAACAGCCAAAGATCCTGGTCAGCCCTCAAGGGAAGGCAGGGGCAGACCATGGGCATTCCCCGCCATCCAAGGAGGCTTCCATACTTGCAGAGCCGACACATAGCGCTCTGGTACTGGGCTCACCCAAGGAATTGTCACGTCCTGCACATGGCTGCTTAGCCTCACTTCCGTATATTGGGCCTTCCGTTCACCATAGGCTGTTCTTCCGGAAACCAGAAGTATGCAGTCTGCAGATGACATCCACACAGTGAGCTTTCGATTCGGACTTTCCATGTAATGGATTTGCTAGCCAAGCAATATTCCATTTCGTGCCACTAGGACACTTTTCCACCTTTTATGAAGCCCACACAGTGGCCTTTTGATTCAGACTTTCCACGTAAAGGATTTGCTATCCAAGCAATATTCCATTTCGTGCCACTAGGACACTTTTCCACCTTTTATGAAGCCCACACAGTGGGCTTTTGATTCGGACTTTCCACGTAATGGATTTGCTATCCAAGCAATATTCCATTTCGTGCCACTAGGACACTTTTCCACCTTTTATGAAGCCCACACAATGGGCTTTTGATTTGGACTTTCCACGTAATGGATTTGCTATCCAAGCAATATTCCATTTCATGACTCTGGGTCTTCATGCACCTTTAAATGTCAACCTGTATATAGTTAAAGTAATCTGCGGTCAACTTTAGCTTGTTGATATCTCCATAGAGCTTGTCCTCAATGAAGCAGGTGTGGGCCAAAATATCTTTCTCTGTTCTGCATACGTTGGGCAATCCTGCAGCAAATGTTTTGCTGTCATTTTTCCAGTTCTACAATTACATTCAGCGGTATCTCCTATCTTTAGTTTATTGAACAAGTGGTATTTCAGCCTGTTATGTCCTGTGCGGAGTCTGAAGATTGCTACTTGTTCTCTTCGGTCGAGTTTGTAATATGCATCATCCTTCTGATGGCCTGGATGCTCTGATTCCCATTTGGTTCTATAAGTGCTTTTTATCAACCTCTTTGCCTCATTATAGGTTATGTCTATGTCAGGCTGTGGTAGTCGTCCGCCCTCTTTTGCCAGTCTGTCAGCCTCTTCGTTTCCAGGTATACTGCAATGTGATGGGATCCACTGTATTACAACTTTTTTGGATTTCTGGCATAGACCATGGAGTGCTGCTCTTAGGTCAGTTAGTTCTGTGCTGTTATTGCTCTTCAGTATTGAGACAGCTGACTTTGCATCTGTGAAGATAGCTATTTGCTTCTCTTTATTTTCCTCCATCAGGAGCATTTCTGCTGCAGTTTTCAGAGCCTCTACCTCCGCTTTGAAGTTACTTGATAATTTTCCAGTTGCCATTGAATGTGGTTTTTTTTCGCTCCACTTTTTTAAATTTAGGAGAATTCCTCCTCCTCCATTCTCTATTGAATTTTTGGCCGATCCATCTGTATATGCATGGGTCCAATTCCTGCTTGGGTAATGTTCTTTTATGTAGTTTAGGGTTATTTCTCTTCTTTCGGTTTCATGCTGAGTGTTCTTTTTCTCAATACCAGGAATGTTTTCTATCATCTCAGGCAGTTGCTGCTGTCTCCAAGCTGGGAACTTGTGTGCATTGTGTATGGGCTTGACTGTTGATATGTTAAGAATAGGATCTGACCTAATCCTTCGTTTTGCAGTTTCTACAAAAGTTGCTACGCTTCAGTCTTCCCTTTCCAAAACCATTAAATCTGTTGTACATAGGGTGGTCTGTCAATCTTCTAAATTTTTCTGCTTGTTGCTGGGCTCTGCTATCTCTTCTATCCTGCATTGGTTGTAAACAAGTGATCTTTTCTAATTCATTAATAGGCGTTGTCTTCAGGCTTCCAGTTATGATTCGCATTCCTTGATTTTGGACTCTACTTATTTTGTTAAAGTTTGACTTAGCTGCTGTTGCCCAAGCTGCAATGCCATATTCCAGTACTGGCCTCACCCGTCCAGTATATAACTTCTTGAGAACTTTCTCATCTGCTCCCCATGTTGTACCAGCAAGCTTTTTCATGATTGCCATTCTTTGCCTTGCTCTTGTTCGATTTTTCTCAACCTGTGTCTTCCATGTCAGGCGACGATCAAAGGTGACTCCTAGATAGTTTGGATTTTCTTCATGGCGCAATATTTTTCCATTCAATACCAGCTTAGGTTGCTGAGTTTTAGTTGAGAGGGAGAACACTGTGCATGTTGTTTTCTCCTCACTTATCTTCACTAGCCATGATTTTGACCAGTCCTCTAGCGCTAATAGGGCTTGCTGTATTCTGCTGTTAGCTGTACTAATATATTCTTCAGATGTCCATATGGCTAGGTCATCTGCAAAGGATGATGTGTGTACTCTGGCTGGAAAATTTTCCGTGATGTCGTTTATATAATGCTAGGAATAATGTTGGTGAAAGAACTCCTCCTTGGGGGACACCTTGCTCCAACAGCATCATTTTGCTGGTTTGTCCTTGTACTTTTGTCCTGGCAGTTCTGTTCTCAAGGTAGTGGCTGATCCATTTGTACATTTTCCCGCAAACATGCATTTTTTTGCAGTTTTACTTTCAGTCCTTCCTTCCATACTTTATCAAATGCTTTTTCTAAATCTATCCAGACTGCTAGTGTGTGCTTTTTCTCTTGGAAGGCATCCTCTATTTCCTGAGCTATATAGGTTATTTGATCTTCAGTAGATCTGTACTTTCTGAATCCTGCTTGGTGAGGTGTTAAGAGTTGGTTTTCTTCCAGATGCCATGTTAGCCTGCCATTGATAATGCGTTCCATTAATTTTCCTACACAGCTAAGAAGACTGATAGGTCGATAGCCATTTGGTTCTTCCAGGTCTTTTCCTTTCTTTGGGACTGGTATTAGTATAGCTTCCTTCCATGCCTGTGGGACTATTCCCCTCTTCCAGCTGTAATTTAGGACTGCTAGTAGTTTCTTTTTGCCTTAGTGCCTAGTCCTATTAGCATTTCATTTGTGATTCCATCCTTTCCTGGTGATGTCTTCTTTTTTAGGGTATTCATTGCCTGTTCCATTTCTTCCATTGTTAGATTTGCCATCATATATTCTGCTGCTGTCTCTGTATATGTATGATGTATCTGTTTATCTTTGATTGCTTTCTTCTGTTTGGCTGTAATATCAATGTGGTTTGCACTGGCATAGTGTTCCATTAGTGCATTTGCAGCCTTTTTTCCTGTAAGCAAGACATTTCCTTGTTTAATTGTTATTTGTTTGTTTCTAGGTCCTTCATTGTTCATGGCTTTCACTAGTTTCCATAGTTTGTTTCCATCCCTGTCAAAATTCAGGTTTCTGTTTTTTTCCTCCAACAATCTCTTGTTGTTTGATTTACTGTTCTTTTATATTTTGCTGAGATGGCTTTGAGAGAGATGTTCGCTTCAGTTGTTTGTTCTCTCTCTGCGGTCTTCCTAGCATCTTCAACTTTGTCCTCCAAAAATTGTAGTTCTTCAGTCCAGTATGGTTTGTAATTGTTCCTTGCTCCTCTTGGAATAGACTCAGTGGCCGCCTGTATTATTGCTCTGTTTAGACTTTCCACCATTTGCTTCATGTTGCCATATCGTGTATTTACGTTTTTCACAATATTTGTCTGTTAGTATGGCAAATCTGTCCCAATCTGCTCGTTTGTAATTCCAACGGGGCAAAGGCTTTTGCTCCTGTGGAACATACTCCATATTTATTACAAGCTTGATTGGTCTGTGGTCACTACCTGCTAATTGGTCCAGCACATGGCGATCGATTTTGTGGAGGATGTCTCCTGTGCAGAAAGCTAAGTCTGGAGTAGAAGTGGTAATCCATCTTCTGGAGTAGAAGCTCGGTGTGTCATCCGCTTTGTTAAGTAGATGGAGATTTGAGTCTATTTCCCAGTCCTCCACTTCATCTCCTCTTTTGTCAGTATCTGGGTATCCCCATCTTTCTGAACGGCTATTAAAGTCTCCGACAACAATGCAATTTGTGTCAGTTATTTCCATGTTTGAGAGTGTAAGATCCTTATCTGCCGGGCTATATAGATTGTAAATTCTTATTTTCACGTCCTTTATCATTATATCAACACCTATAATTTCCGTTTGGTTGTCAGAGATCACAGATACTTCGCTGCAAGGTATTGTATTTCGTGTAAGTATTACAACTCCTCCTTTGTGTCCTTCGCGGTCGAAACGTGTGGCCTGATATCCCTCGACTGAAAATGTGCGATTGGCGTTGAGGTGTGTCTCTTGAATGCATGCCACATCTATTCTATCTTTATGAAGGACGCTGTGTTAGGGAGGCTTTCTTGTTATAAACTCCTTCTGCATTTCCATTGTAGTATGTTGAGTGTCCGGGGTGTTTGGTCAATAGCTCTTAACCTACTCCTCTGTGCCTTGACTCCACAGCACAGGGGAAGGTGACCACCAGTAGTCATGGGTGGACCCCCTCGAGGCAGGGGGCCGGCACTATCACCCGCCTGATGGGACTTCACGGGATTAGCACCATAACGATTAATTTTCATCTGTGGCATCATGAAATGATAAAGTTACGTTGCACTTCTTTGTCAAGCCTGTGGCTCAGTACATCCGATTTCGACAAGCATTTGTTCGGGATGCTTTCCCCTAGCCTTTGACTGTCCCCAGTCTACCTACAAGGCAGCAGGTTTGTGCGTCACTTCGTCTGGTCCCTCTCCCTTGACCTGTCCGACATGGGTGACCCTACCAGTAGCTGTGCTACCGTCGGCATAGCTCTTGGGGTCATTGGAACGCTCAAGCCCCTCTACCTCGTCAAGGTGGACGCACGGCAGAGGGGGGATGTCGGTTCCAATTCCATTTCCAATTTCTGGTACAAGTACCCACTTTCAGCCTTCGAATTTTCGACTTAGCTATATAGGGGTGTTTATGGTGTAGCTTTAAGTTTGTCTTTCGTACTTTGGCTGCTTGTTGTCAGGTTCGCGGCTTCTGATGGGTTGATTGCGTTCGTTACTTTCTTGATGAGGTATTTCATGTCTGGACAGAATCGCGCACTTGTTGAGGCCTGGAGTAATTGGGTACCGACCCCGTCATATGGTGCTGTTTCCTTCAGGGAGTTTGACCAGTTGTCGTCTCTCCTGGTGTTCCTCCTATTTCCCCGTCGTGAGTTGCCTTCGAATCTTCTCGGCGTTCGCCAGTCGGATCTTGGTGGTGAGCGATATCGTTCTTCCTCTGTTGCTTCTTCTTCTGTTTGTGCCCTTGTATCGCCTGGTTCGGGTGTGGCTGTCTGGATCTTGAGCAGTTCAAGTATCTTATCAAGAATGATTTCTGTGTTTTATTTCGCATCGTGTACGTTAGATAGCTGTTCATCCGTCTCCGCCTTTATGGCAGCCATTCGAGCGACATCCTGTTCTATCTTCTGCTGCACTTGCTTCATTTCGTCGAGGATGCGCTGAACGGCCGTTATCTGTTTTTCTTGCTTCTTGTGTTTTTCCTCCTCACTGCTTGATAGCCTTTCTTCTGTCTCAGCCTGTGTAGCAGCCATTTGAGCGAATTCCTGCTCAATCCTGCTGGACTTTCTTCGTTTCGTCCAGGATACGCTGAGCGGCTGTTATCTGTGTTTCTTGCGTCTTGACTTTCTTGCGTCTTGACTTTTCCTTCCTCCATGGTTTTGAACTGTGTTCCCAGGTCCTTCAGTTGGCCTTCCAGTTGCGCTTTGTCATTCTTGGTAAGTCGGTTGGTCGCCTCGTACTGCCTCCTGGCTTCCTTATATGGTAGGATAGACTTGATGGCGATTTTCATGGCTTCTTTGCTGCCGAGGCAGTTGGTACATTTTTGGTTATTGTTAGGCCTCCTGAAGTCCTTGTCGATCTTTGCATGCTGGCACTGGCTGTTTGGATGAGATCCAGAGCAGTATCTGCAAACCTCAACCTCACTCTTGCAGGTGTCACGGGTGTGCCAAAACTTCTGACACTTAGAGCACTGCAGCACTCTCGGTATGTAGTGCTCTGGAACTTGGTCTCTCTTGTCCCATCTGATGTATTGAGGGATCACTCGGTCCTCCGATGTTACTATGACGACTGTGGAGGGGATGTTGTTCTTTCCGATGATCCTCTCGGCACTGGTGATCTTGAGTTTCTTGTTCTCCCTTGTCAACATCTCCCTGATCTGGTCGTTGGTGAGATGGGTCTTGCCTCGTTTAATGACCCATCGTTTCATCATGGTGTGTCGGGCGGCTTCCAATACTATGTCGTGGTGAAGCTGTATGGTGGCTTTCTCCTCTTGTGTTATCTTCTAGATAAGTGCTTCTGGATAAATGCAGTGGATTTCAGGCAACGGACTCGCCATTTATACTACTCCATCCATTCATCATGTACCATGCCGATAAGCGTGGGCGGTCATGTTTTGCCATCTCATTCAATCACCAGATTCGCGGATCATCTCCGTGTTCCTGTCTCAACCATGCCACGTGGCCAAGGCATCCAGGTATTTACTTCTCGGTCTTCCCTTCGATCTCGTCAGTTGTCACCAAGTCATTTCTTATACTATTCTTACTTGAATTTTCAGTTAGAAAACCCTCCAGTTAAATTTGTTGCTTACATTGGAAAACCTGAAAACATCGTAATTTTTATGAGATTTGACTATGTAGAGATTAAATCGTATTACCACACTCACTGAAACGCGATGGATGATGCTAACTGTATGGATATATGTCTAATTTTATAAGTTATTCCAACTTTCATGTAATTTTTATGAGATTTGACTATGTAGAGATTAAATTTACCGGCATAACTGCATTGCAGACACAAAGCTCCACCGAGAAGATAAAACACACACGTCGCGAAAGACATCTTGCCGGGAATTTAGACACTTGATTTAACTGTGCAGAGATGTGAACGTGGTATGGTATCCTTTATAAAGTCTGATTATTTATAACGCTACAAACCCGGAGTTTAAGGCTCAGAATGTCATGCATCAGTCGCATTTATAATTGACAATGCGCCTTTACAAAAGTTTTTTGATCTAAGTTAATCACAGTTCAAGCTGTCGACATGAACGTGCCACGACGTTTGATGATCCCAGGCGTATGTTGAAAATTAATTTTGCTTTAATTATTGTTGCAAGAGTGGAGAATACAAATCTTTCAAGCGGTGCTGATTGGATGGTTTTGTAAGGTAACTTCATTATCTGGAGAGTTATTATTCTTCAAAATTTGTTGAGGTTGTGGGCGAGGGAAAGTAATAGGAAAAACTAGTGCTCAATTACATATACCGTTTTATTATACCACGCGTCATTATAATTTTATTATTGTAGGTCAGCATGACCGAATGGATAAGAACGCTTGTTCGTAAACATCCGGTGTGCTGAAGCCGAGGTAAGGGGTTCAACCCCTTCAACGGACAGTTGGACTAAAATGTTGACCTATCGTCCTTGACTTAGGGACGTAAATTACAAGTGCCTCTGAAGTCGGAGTGGGTTCGCCTGATGGCGAGGGACACTGTTAATAGATAGGGAGACTGGGTGGTCTCGGGGTATGGTTTCCGCTTCGAGTGCTGGAGGTCCCGGGTTCAATCCCCGGTGAGGGCGGGGTTTGTTCACGTGGACTTCTAGTAATAAAATTTCCCCTGGTCTCTGGGTAGTGAGATCGGACGCCTGTGTGTATTGTTGCGCACGTAAAAATCCCTTGGCAGTTGGAAATAAAAAAAAGAGTAGCCTAACGGCACTGCCCGGGCAATATTTCGAGTTAAAAATCTACCCAAAGTAGTTCAGGATCCTCGCCGGTGCTACGGAGTTCGTGCACTGAGCTGAGATTCTCCGGACTCAGGATTTATTTAGGAGTAGAAAGGAGCACTTATGGGTAACTAAACTGTTAATAGGTAAAGCTAATTAATCCACACGCAACATTCAGTCCAGCACTACTAGAAGTACAGTGTATGGACTACGCTTGAGTTCAAAGCGAGCGAGCGCAAACAAATTATAATTTAAAAAAAGTCTCAAAAGTCAAGACTATCGTCTTCATCACACTGGGTATTATCCCATATGGCTCGGTCTCTCTTCCGCAGGGCGGCCGGCCGAAAGGGTCACACAAAGCACAAACTCCGTTGCTCCAGCGACAACCCCCAGTAGTTTCGAGAAAACTACACTGGTAATCTGAACGACGTAGGTCGGAACCGAACCCACAACCTTCGGAATACGAAGCAAGCGCGTAACCACTTCGCCACGGAGACTCCCTGCCATTATCAATTAAGAAATGCAAAATGCAGGAACGCTTATGTGCGAGTAAAAAAAAATAAATCAAAAACTCAGTTCGCCATTATAGCCGTCATGTATAGTAGACAAGAATCCTTTTCCACACCTTCAGACATATTCCGTATTTGGTGCTAACTCCACATTTTCATACATATATAAAGCGGTATAGTAAGGGTTGTGTGGTAAATATAACGCAGACAGCTTTACTCCCCAATCCGTTTCTCGGTACCCGTTTTACCCTGGGTGGTATCTCATCTCATCTCATCTCATCATGTTCCTCTTGTACCTTGCGGTGACAGGTGAAGTATAAACAACGGGAGAGTGCCCGCTTATAGGCTTTTTGTACCGATATTCCAATGGACTGTGTGGACTGCGCCTGGCCCTGCAGCCAGCAGGGTTAGGATCAGATAGCCTCTCCCAGAAGGGGTGAAAAGTGAAATTAGTAGCCTGTCGATTACCCTGCAGACTACACAAGTCAACCCCACCTCCACGCAGGTGTAGACTGGGAAACCATGACCGCTGAGGTCATGGCGCTAACGGGGCTATGGATCGCCATAGGGGATGGACTCCTATGGTCAGATTTTTGTCATAAACCTGCAACTGGCCTAACAAGCCGGCAGTGGATCTTCATACTGCTCGTAGAAAAACTAAGAAGTATAAACTAAGTCCAGGTCAATCTCAAGAAATAATTTCACCTGACACATACAACCTTAATAACAAAGTCATCATCATTATCTTAGGAGGTTAGCTTGGCCTAATGGATAAGAATGCTCGTTCTGACACAACCGGTGTGCTGATGCTGAGGTACACGGTTCAAACTCTAGACTGTAAGTTGGACTAAAATGTTGACTTCTCGTCTTTGACGCGCGTTGAACTCAGGCGTAGTCCATAGGCGCTACTTCTAGTAGCGTTTAACTGAGTTTTGCGTGTGGATTAGCTTTCCTATTACCAGTGTCCCTCACTATCAGGCGAATCCACTCCGACTTCTTAGGTACTTGTAATTTACGTTCCCCAGGTCAAGATCAAGAGGTCAACATTTTAGTCAAACTGTCCGGTGTAGGAGTTGAACCCCCTTCCTCAGCATCAGCACACCGGATGTTTAAGAACGAGTGTTCTTATCCATTCGGTTACGCCGATCTACTAAAGTAGGTTTGAGTAGAAGGATACTGCTTACGATGGCTACAGTTCAACAAAATCGGATGCAACAATGTTACTACAAACGTCATTGATTTGCATCTATCGATGACCCAAAATTGCTAGTAAAATAATGCATTATTATGCTCCAGACTGTATCACCACCTTCATCATAATCTTCCATTAATTACTAACGCAACAGAGTGGCTGGTATTCCCTTTCATGTTCTTTGTCGGGCTTACATCATCTGCAGCCTTCTCAATCATTTGAAATTTTAGTGACGTTAATGCTACACTGCACTCTGGATATGGCGCACCGTTTTTCTTCGAAATTTTCTTTCTTCTGTTGTTGTTGTTGTTGTTGTATTTTTTTTAGTTTACTCGCTCGCTTTGAACTCATGTGTAGTTCTCACCCCTGCTACTACTAGTAGTAGCTACTAGTCAATGAACTGATTTTTTGCGGGTGGGTTAGCTTACGCTATTTCAAGTGTCCCTTGCCATCAGGCGAACCAACTCCGATTTCTGAGGCTACTGTACTCTAATTTGCATCCCCATGTCAATAAACAAGACGCCAACATTTTAGTCCAACTGACCGGTGTAGGGGTTAATCCCTTACCCTCGGCATCAGCACACCGGAAGTTTAAGAGTGGGCGCTCTTATCCATTTGGAAATGCGGATCCGGCTTGCATGTACTGTACCCGCTCGTAACCCGTGCTACACAAGCACACATTGTCATCAGACCTCATGTGTCAAACTATCATTATATTCATGAGCGAATGATCATTACAACTGACCAGCACAAATTGTTTATACAGTTGGCAAACAACTTTTCCCCCAGAAATAATATGTAGCAAACAGCTTTTCCCCCCAGAAATAATATCGCTTTGACATGATTGGGAACAAGCATCACATAAGTAACTGGCATGGTTGAAGCTACAGTGGATGAGGCGCTGAATAGAGCTCGTTACAGAACTCTTTACTTATCCTGGCCTTGCTATGCAAACAGAAGAAGTTGAAAAACGAGGAGGAGGAGAAGTAGGGGAAGAAAAAGAAGAAGAAGTAGAATGAGGAGAAGGTGGAGGGGGAAGGTCCTTGATCCGAAGGAAGAGAAGAGTGAGTGGCACCTTGCAGTCTTGACAGACCACCAAATTATGTGAGTTGGAATTTGGCCAAAATTCCATCACAATGCAGGAAAAAAAAAAGAATAAAAACAAGTATAAGAAGAAAAAAAAGAAAAATAACGACTAACAACAACAGTAAAGACAACAACAACATTCATAATAAATAAAACACTAAGTGCTGTTATAAACTCACCAAACACTACCTGCACGAACACAAGTTATTTACATAATATCTGGCTTTGAAATTACTTATCTAAACAATGGCAAATTTACAAGCCGAAATTTGCTGCATCTGAGTTTGTTGACTTTTAGTTAATGTCTCGCAAAGAAAATAACCCTTTCTTTGGCCTGATATTATGAGTAAACAACTCCACTGAAAACAGACACTTTAAACTGACACACTTTCACGTAAGGATTTAAAGAGCAGGCATCTTTAAATAATTTATCAAGTGAGCAGTCCTTGTTTAATAATAAATTTGATGCTTTGCTAGACAATTGACAGACATATAAAGTACCATCTACAAGAATGCAACTGACAGTCATATACACTGCCATCTACAGGAATACACCTGACAGATTTATACACTCAAATCTACAAGAATAGACCTGACAGACATAAAGTCACACATATTATAATACAATCTACAGTCATATACAGTCACATACTATAATACAATCGACAGACATAAACATAAGAAGAGATAAGATCAGAAATGAAGAAATCAGGCGACTAATGAGGGGGATATAGCTGCAATAGATTTTATTAGAAGGCAGCAAGTCAAATGGTTTGGCCATGCAAGTAGGTTGAGTTAAGTTGAATTGAGTTAAGAACCGACATCACTGCACTCAGGACATTCCCATACGGGCTCCGTCCCCTCGTTCAACAGCCAGCGAAGAGTCATACTACTAATCGTTCCCACCGCTATCTGATTAAATGTTCTCCTGGTCTTCCCTCTCAGTTTCGAGATTCCTCCAGGACCCCTGCCGACAACTCGCAATCTCATTCTTTCCACATATGGGTTCTCAATCTATTCCTCCGCCTTCTCCACCTGGTCCCACAAGCGCACGACCACCTCCCCCTTGTCCATAGGCAAAACTACCACCAAGAGGTGCATTCCCTGCTAGCCTATCAAGCCTGTTCATTCCCCCGTACCCCCGCATGGCCAGGGCAGAATATCCATACAATTCTCACAATCTGTGACCTCTGAAGCGACGAGAGCCATTCCACACGAAACATTCCTTTCCCCACCTTACTAAGCATACTCTTTGAATCCGTAATGAATACAACGTGTGTTGCAGTAGTCTCCTCTAGCCACCGGCCGGAATGCCGCTGTTACTGTCTCCACCTCTATTCTCATGCTGGAGGTCGTAGTCTCATATGCCAGACTCTCCTTTTTCAAGACTCGTCCATTTTTTTTGTTTTTTTTGTGTGCATATCCTTTACAGGACATCGCTGTCAACTCCAGCATCTTTCAGTTGTATGTTGATTTCTTGGCAAGATTACGCTCAGTAGTTTGCCATTGCTTTCTGAGCGGCCGGCTCACATACCCCGTAAGTTACCGAAGCGATTCGAACCACTGCTGATTCTCACCGTCATCACGTTACCGACGAGAGTATACGAGATTACGGAGAAAAGCCATAACCCCTAAGCCACGAAGCCGGCATACAGAATGCTGCCATGCAAGTAGATTACCAACGAACAGTATACCACAACAAGCAATGATGTACAGACCAGGGGAAAGCAGTGGAACAGGCCGACCACGTAAACGATGGATGCCGGAAATAATAGAGTCCATGGGAATATCGATACATGAAGCCCATAAGCGGGCACTCTCCCGCTGTTTATACTTCACCTCGACACCGCAAGGTACAATAGGAACATGATGAGATGAGATGAGACATATACAGTCACATACTATAATACAATCGACAGACATATACAGTCACATACTATAATACAATCGACAGACATATACAGTCAAAGATACAAGAATGCAACAGACAGACATATAAAGTCACACATACAAGAATAAGTCTGGGGTCAATGAACTTTATTGCATCAAGAACAGTGAATGGTGTTGTTTCGTCAGATTGTACATCCATGTTCGTCTGTAGTTAAACGTGTGCCATTAGGACATAAGTCTGTGGCCAGAGTGATGTCCGAATATGCTATCCGAGAATGCATTTGCATGTTGGGCAGTTATCTTTAGTAGTTACAACTCCGTGGGGACAACGTAACTCTGGACATCTCAGCTTGGGACAGTTGGCAGGGATCGGCAAACATGTGCAATATGTGCAACCGTCGCTGCGGGTGACCCATTTCACTCTAGTAGGACATCTGCAATCAGTATTCGGACATGGCGCCGCTGACACTGCAATAAAGAAGAGCATTTAAAGACTCTTAAACTCCCGGAAGGTAGCATGTATGTATAGTAAAGGCCCGGTTTCCATGTTCTGAGAATATATGCTCCTGGCCCCAGTATTCTTTATAGACCAATCGGCCGATGGTGGGTGACGTAATCGTCTGTACTTGTAAAAACATTTTCTGGAACCACTGTCTGCGGCACGGGGATTACAGACGTAATTCGTAATCCCGCAGCCGCGTTCAAAGCACAGCTGCTGGCGACTTGGCAGCAGACCGCCTTGCTTGATTTTCGTATAATGGTATGAGTACCGGGGGCCTAGAAAACAATGGCAAACTGCTGAACGCAAACTTACCAATAAATCACAAACAGTGAAAAATGAGGGGGCTGACTGTGACTTGCTGTAAACGATATGCGACTACAAACTGTATACTTGTTCCCTCGGCCAGCAGGGGTCAATAAAAAAAAAAAAAAATAGGAATTCCAATACACGACCACAGTGGCGCAAGGCAAGCGTGTTAGTTACTGGGCCACCGCGGTTCATCGGGGGACTTCAGAGTTGAGGAAAGGGGGGGGGGGAGGGGAGGGGGGGGGGGTAGTTGGTAGATATTTCCAAGCGCTCAAGATGAGAAGCCACGGTAGCGTAAAGACTAGACACTGGTTATGGCAGTGGTTCTCAACCGGTGGGGAAATCCCCCCTCCAGGGGGGGTGGAATTTTCGGGTTTCCAGGGGGGGGGGGGGGAATTAAGATTATTTCAAGATGGCATTGATTTTGTTTTTCCTCTAAATTTTATGTTTTGTACTTCTCGCCCTAATGAAATTCGTTTTATAATGTAAGTAGACCCGCAAATCACATTCTATGTAGATGTCTAGACTTGTACTTGTTATTAAATTTAGCTTCCATTTTTATGTATACTGTGTAAAAAAAAGGGGGGGTGGGGAGATTTATAGGGAGGAAATTCGAAAGGGGTGGGGGAAATGACATTCTGAACATGTGGTAAAAAGGGGGGGGGGCATGAGCCAAAACAGGTTGAGAACCACTGGGCTAGGGGTTAGACACTGGCTCATGGTCAGGGGTTAGATCTGCTTAGTAGTTGATTCGAATGATTTAAACATATGACCTGGGCGCCTAGGTCAACTAATTGAGGCGTGATTCTGACCACATCACACACTGTGCCGATATATATATATATATATATATATATATATATATATATATATATATATATATATATATATATATATATATATATATATATATATATATATATATATATATAAAAGAGACTGTATGTATGTCCGTTCTTTATGCGTTAGCGAACGGTCCATCCGATTGAGATGAAATTTTCTACACGTTTTCTTTTCATTCCTGTGCAACTTTCTGTCATAGTTTTTAAGTTTTTTTTCGGCTACTTACTTACTAAAATTTAATATTTCATTTTTCATTATAATTTCTATATAGCAAGGGTATTTAACTCTAGAAAAGTTATTTCAAGGGGCATAACTTTTAATAACATTTCTATATACTTTATAGTCATATTGTTGCATCGTTTTCAAAGATTTATAAACTCTTTGTCTATAGTTATTTACAGGCATATGAGTTATAATAAATAATGATATAATCTTTAAGGCATTTTCAAAGTTTTCATAAAAATAATGCATAATGCATAACATTGTAACTCATCTTTTATGCTTAAAGAAGTTATCTACAGTCATGTAGGTGATTAAAAACAGTTTTCATTACAAATAATGGATGGTGTGTGGAAGGACATTCTTTTAAGTTACTGTGTGAATTTAATGAGATGCTCCCCGCCAGGAGCTGGGCGAAGCCACGCCGGGTCAGATAGATAGACACACAGACAGACAGATAGTCGGGAACGGGAGCTTATATGACTACTTATATGAATTAAATGAGATGCTCCCCACCAGGGACTGGGTGAAGCCGGGCCGGCTCAGACAGACAGACAGATAGACAGACAGACAGACAGATAGTCGGGAACGGGAGCTTATATGACTACGTATATTAATTAAATGAAAAAAAATCGCTTAAAAGTCGACACCAGGGACTGGGTGAAGCCGGGCCGGGTCAGACAGACAGACAGACAGATAGACAGACAGACAGATAGAACAGACAGATAGTCGGGAACGGGAGCTTATATGACTACTTATATGAATTAAATGAGATGCTCCCCACCAGGGACTGGGTAAAGCCGGGCCGGGTCAGCCAGACAGACAGATATATTATATATTATATAAGCAAAAATAAAGCTAAAAAAGGAAACAAAGATTAATTTATGTATCTAATTCTTTCTCCTTGTGATTTTAGATCTTGCTATTTTATTTTCCTGTGGGTTCTAGGCAAATGAATTTCTAATTAAACTATTCTATTGTGTTAATTTTCACTTAGAAAACCTACGATTTAAATTTCTAGCTTACAATGGAAAAATACGCCTATTGCCACACTCATTGAAACATGACGGATGATGCTAACTGTCTAATTTCATAAGTTATTCACCTTTCATGTAATTTCTATGATTTTTAACTACATAAAGTTAATTCACCGGCATTGTATTTGTCGTGACTTCCTTTAAAGTGTCGTCCCGGGAGTGAGGGGAGACAACACCCACATTATAATTTTTTATTTTCCCTTTATCGATATCCTGGAGAATCCACCAGCTTCCGTCCAACACACTCCATCAGCCCATGGACACCTTTTCCTATCACTCTCTCACTGTCGTACTATGCCCCTCTCATTCTTCCCCAATGCAACATATTCAACAACTCTTGCTTCCAAAAATTAATAAAGATTAATTTATTAAAAGAAAAGTGTAATGTACGTGAGACGTGTATGCGAAGAAAATGTATGATGTGTTCTATAAAGTGTGTAGGATCGGACCCTCAGATAATAACATAGTCAGTTCATCCTTGCAAGGACACACCACAGCACGTTAAGTCAGAACAAGTCCATCTCACCCGGTACTGTATCTCTCCTGCCGGACACCGACTGGCATCTGTAGTTACCTGGTAATCCATCTTCCTGATCATCCGAAATAGATACTGTTTGTACATTACAGCTGATCATGGACCGGTTGCCCACTACGCTCAAGTTCCTATCGGTCCTAAAAATTGTACGAATCCGTTGTTGTGTGTACTTAGGTATCACTGTTATTGTTAATATACTTGATCCTAACTATTGTCTATCTAGTTTCCAGTATCATGTCTTTTGTACTATTTTACTAGAATATATCACACCATGTGACTATTATATTTTAATGTTCTTGTTTAGTTACAAATGTTCTTATGCTGTGTGATGCATCAGCAATCATCACCCATCCTAGGTGAACCTTAACACGCAGGAATCGTCATATTGGTTGGCTCTTCTGAGTCATGTTATGGTGAACCCTCCTGATTATGAGTCCAGCGTAAACATACTACCATCTTTCTTCTCGGACGTTATTCATTTTTCGTAAGAAACATTTGAGTGTCCAACTAGTGTTATATCTAATTGAAATTGCTCTTCATCAAAACCCAGTGTTGAACTTCCTCGTAACTGGTAAGGAACCTTATGCAAACTATCCTCATTCCCGGATGGCTGCTACACTTTGCCATAACGACACATGCTAGTTAATTTTAAATTAATCTAACACTGTAGAGCTCTCCCACAAACACGTCCATCCTAATCCACGGTTTTGGTCAACACTGTTTCTCCCAATCATGGTTTTTGGCAAACCCTAAAATTGGTCACGTGACGGTATTCTTTATGTCCACACAGGTGTTATTTTGGGCAGATCATCCCTTGTCAAGAATCTATCTTCCCTGGCTCAATCAATGTCAGAGTTGTCATCACTTGTTTTGACTCCCACACCAAGCTAGCGAGTTACTGTATGATCCCAACAACAGTTTTCAATAACAAGCCGCCATTTCGCTTGATGTCCGGAAACTCTAAATGACAGACGGACTGTTTTTCTCCCGAGCTGGCCACTTCCGCTTAAATCCAACCTGTTTATGAACTGTCAAAGCGATGTATGGACTCATCTCTGCAGCTGTTATTTTTGCCCGACCCGGGATGGTCTGATATCTGATTGTAACTAGGATCTGACGGGTTCTATCTGTATTATCATTATCTGATTAACTCATGGCGATCTCGTGACAGTATTGCAGACACAAAGCTCCGCCGAGAAGATTTTGAAACACTGAAACATGATGGATGATGCTAACCGTACGGATGTGTGTCTAATTTCATAAGTTATCCAACTTTCATATAATCTTTTATGAGATTTGATTAACTAAAGGAAATTTACCGGCATAACTGTATTGCAGACACAAAGCTCCACCGAGAAGAAATAACACGCACGTTGTGAAAGCCATCTTGCCGGGAAGTTAGCCACTGGTTTTATCATTTAACTGTGCAGAGATGTGAACGGGTAATTTACCCCAACCCCCGCCCCTTTCCCGCTTAATATGTGTTCATCATCAAAGGTCTTACAGAGGACAGTATCCTAATTAGAAAATATCATTAAGACCATCTTCCACAGCCGTGGTTTTCTAATTATAAACCAGACGGCCGCATAATTTTATGACTTCAGAAAGTGGGCACAGTCAACAAGTGGAGTGGTAAAAGAAAGTAGGTGGTGGTGGTTGGGAGGGGGGGGGGGGTGTTCTTATGGAAAAGTATGTGAGGTGGGGGAGGGGGCTAATAGGTTATTAAGTGACTGGTTACAATAATCAATCAGTCAATAGATCAAACAGGTACCGTCTCCACAATTAAGTTAGGCTACTAAAGATCTGCAACACTCTCGGTCTCTCGCCCTCTCTGTACACACTAACACATTACTATTAGTCCATCTCTTGATGTTATCTTCCCACTTGTATCGCTTTATGCCTCTTGCTCTGAGTTTGTGAGTATATGTGTATGCGAGGGATTGTGTATTTGTGTGTTATTGAGTGGGTGCATAAATGTGAGAGTTTGCGTATGTGATGTAAGTATGTGTGCAGGGATGTATGTATGTGTTTATGCATGTGCTGTGGGTGTGTGTCTGTCTGCCTGTCTGTCTCATAACATGGTAATATGCATTGTTTATGCTCACAAATTTTATTTGACAATGTATTTTTTTTCTATGTGAATGTTGCCGGTCTCCCTGGTCAAGAGGTTACACGTAATTCCGTATACTCTCGTGAGTAACGTGACGTGCGCGAGAATTGGTAGCGGTTCTCTCCGCGTCGGTAACTTACGGGGTATGTGAGCCGGTCGCTCAGAAAGCAATGGCAAACTGCTGAGCGTAATTTTGCCAAGAAATCAACGATCAGCTGAAAGATGCTGATGTTGACAGCGATGTCCTGTAAAGGATATGCGAAAAAAAAATGAATGTTACATGCAAAATTAATTTATGTTCGAAAGAAGAATGATTGGAAGGACCAATTGAAAGACGGGCCTGCGTGTCCTATTTGTCACCCTTTGAAAATATAAAGTTCGTTCGTTCGTTCGTTCTTTCGTTCGTTCGTTCGTTCGTTCGTTCGCCTGCCTTCAACTCTTCCCCATCGAATATTTACAAGATACTTTGTCTTTCAATGCGTACAATTATTTAACTTGCCTCTTTATTTTATTTAATTTGTTTTTTAAACAAATGTAATTACTCGTTTTTCAATTCTCATCCTCTGCTAGAAAGTATGCATGTGATTGTTTTGTTTCATGAAATATGGTTCATTCTTCTGTATATTCACATCTTCAGAGCGTCAGCACGACTTTCCAATTGCTGCTTCACTGTCCAGGGTTTCTGAGCCACATAGCTAGTGTTGAATATGCATGTACACACAAACACAGCATACACACACACTAACGCAGGCATGTGCCACACAACCACACACACGTACGATTATTACTGACCGGTACCTTGCGGTCTTGACAGACGATAGTTTGTAAAATGGAGTTATACCTCTCCATAACACAAAGCCTGGGCTGAATATAGAGACCATGTGTTGGCCATGAAGTATGATCCCTCTCTCTGCCTGCCTAGTTTACTCCAGAGGAAAGGTAACACCAATACGTCTTGAACAAGACAAGTTGCAGAAGCTGCCGGATCAGCAAAGCAATGCTCTAACTGTCCGCATGTCGGAGCTTCGATCCTAGACCAGCTTCCGACCAACGCTTAGGGCCTGTTCTGCCCTTCCATGACATTTAGTCTTTAGATTGCATTTCCTTGCACTAGGGTAAGGCCTGCACCCTCTGCCCGAAGTCGTTGGCACAATGTTGGGTGCCGTGTTTAGGTGAGCGCAGCCCAAAATTAGGCGCCAACAGAAAGCAGTGTAGTACCGTCTACTGTCATACGGTAGCTCAGTCATGTCAGTATCTGACTAAGACCTGACCTCCCTCTCCCCATACATACAAGAATCATCATGTGTCATGCCAGGTAAAATGGGCTGTCATGGTTTCCCATCTCACACGTTCACGAGAGTCTAGGATCGGCTCTGTGTTTTGTCTCGATTATGTTTTGTGATCGAGATACCCAACTATTTGTATCTTCCATTCTCATGCTCTTTTTTCCCCTACTAATCTTGCCATTTCTCACTAATTTTTCCAGTTAATTTCTGCTCATAATGTGCCCAAAACATCTTAAATGTCGTCTTCTAATTTTACGAATCAAATAACGAAGGTTTTGCTTCTTGTAGGACGTGCTCATTGGTTTTTCTGTCCGTCCATGGGCATTTTTTGCATTTCCTTCAAAAAACACATGTCCACTGCTACTAGATATTTCTCAGTTTATCTGCTTATTGCTGATGTTTCACATCCATATACCAGTATAAATTCTACAGAGCACGACAACACTTTTTCTCATTCTTCGCTGGCTGTTGAACAAGGGGACGGAGCGCGTATGGGAATGTCCTGAGTGCAGTGATGTCGGTTCTTAGCTCAATTCAACTCAACTCATTGCAACAGACAGCTTTTTATTGGTCAGTATGCTTTCCGTCTTGCAAAAGACTACCTTTGTCATAGCGATTCGTATTCTAATCTCTACAAGGCATCTTCCATCAGATGTTACGACTGTTCCGAAATAGTTATACTGATTCATTTGTTTTAGAATCTTCCCATGTACTTGCGTGTTACATTGTAGTATTAGTATTTCGTACTTCTTGAAGATGACCACAATCTCTGTTTGCTTAAAGTTTAATTCTAACCCTAGTTATTCACCGTGTACAATAATCACATCAACTATAAATTGCGAATCCTGTTCGTTATCTGCAATCAATACTGTATGTATAATGTGCATATCTAATATTATTGATATTATGTCCCCCAACGGCGTTACTCATAATATTTTCAATATTTATATTTGTTGCGCGCATATATATCGTAATATTGTTTTAATGTCGGAAATATGTTTCGCTATTCCCAGTTTATATATTTTTAACTTCTGAAAAATAATTTGTTTCCAGTATGTCGAACAGTCGGCGATGTAAAAGCAGATCGCTTTGCGTTGATTTCAGTAGTATGAGCTACGGCCGTTCAGAAAGCAATAGCAAAATACTAAACGTAAAACTGTTTAGTAAATCACAAACAGCCAATACATGATGGGGTTGGCTGCAACGTCTTCTAAAAACAATAATCTTTTAACTGTTCCCAGTATAAGTTACTAATAAGTCTGATATCTTTTCCATCAAATTCTATATTGTGAAGGAATGAAATTGGGATTTCATTTTGTACCTTGTCAAAAGCTTTCTTGTAGCCTATAAAACTATGATAAAACATACGTAAATATTATGTACTACTATATATGTATCAGTCAACATCCTGAAACAAATGGTGGCTTTTCTGGTGCGGAGTTTCCGGTGTTTATAATGGTCACGCACTGATTGTCTTGTTTTCCCAGTCAACCCAGAAAATGTGTGCATAAGCGACCAATAGTTCAGTTTGTGTACTCAGTCGCTTGTAACATCATCATCATCATCATGAGTCACGCCGATAAGCGTGGACAGTCATGCTTCGCTATCTTACGCGATCACCAGAGTCGTAGATCAGCTCTGTGTTCCTTTTTCCCGACCATGCCATGTGGACAAGCCATCCAGATATTTACTTCTCTGCCTTCCCATTGTTCTTTCCCCTCTCAATCTTGCCAGTTGTCGCCAAGTTCTCTAGTTTATTTCTTCTCATAACGTGACCTCCAAAATACTGACAGTTTTTGTCTACTTTTTCTAATCAGTTTAGGGTTTTCATTTGATTCTTGTAGGACTTGCTCATAGGTTCTCGCTTGTATCACAACATTCCTACATCAGACATCCACTAAGATTACTGACAGAAAACAATGTCAGATGAAAAGCTGATTATCCTACTTCATTTAACAATGTCACCCCCCCCCCCCCCTTTAATATGACATTTGTTGCCGAGGTCCATGAGGGAAGCAAAGAATATGATACTGTAACCTATCGTGCATGTCCCTGAAGAGGCGACTAAGGAGGACTGGTGTGCATATTGACCACCTCAACCCGTAGAAATTGCTGGTTGCAAAATATACGATCAGTCACGACCGAGTCTACAAAAGGTTAGGCGTGAGTTGGTTGCGCGCCAATGGTCCATTAAGAGTAGGAGGAGAAGAAGAAGAATGGCAAAGAAGAATGAGGAAGAACAAGAAGGAGGAGGAGCAAAAGGAGAAAAAAGAAGACTAAAAACAAAACGAAATCAGCAGCAACAGCAGCAGCAGCAGCAGAAGAAGAAGCAGAATGTCTAAAAATTTACTAAATTGAGGCTATGCAATTATTATATTTACAGCTTAACTACAAATCAACATTATATGCTTTTCATCAATGTAATTTGTTGCGACTTTATAGTTGTCCACAGTTCAAATTTGGAACTGGAATACACGGGGACACGAATCAAATGACTATGTGGGACGTTGAAAAATACATTCGCAATTTCTGATGAGTCCTAGAAGAACTAAGGCAGTCATTTCACACCGCTGCAGGAATGTCGATTTTCTTTAACCCCTTCATGAATTCCATCAGCACAACAATTCTGTTTTGTCCTAGTAGCTTCCGTCACGTTCTGTTTGCGAACATGAATTGTGACAGCTTCTACGCATTTTTGATGTAAAGTTTACAACAAATGTCTTGTTTAGGGGACACATAAACACACGCGCGGCCTCGCAAACACTCCCATTGTCAGCTGTGGGACGGAGAAAGTTTTATCCGACCTGTTTCCTGGTCTCCCAGGTCATAGTTGAAGGTAAACCTCGGAGGGGCGGGCGGAAGCAAACTGACAACATTATACGCTGACGGCTTGTAGCATCGCCATATTCATTATCACCATCCAGAGCCGTGCTGTATTGAAGGTTAGGTATAATACCTGCTGATCTGCAACACCACTATGATCGCATACAGACTTCTTCCAGTCTCTCCTCCCTCTCTCTATTGATTTATCCATCCACATGTAGCACTGTCTAACCACACGTAACGCTGTCCATCCATTTGTAACATTGCCCTACCACATGTAACACTGTCTACTCACAAGCAACATTGTCCGCCAACACATAACGTCCAGCCACATTTAATGTTGTCCACCCACGCGTAACGTGGTTCGGCTACATGTAATGTACACCATGCGACAGCGGCCACCCCCCGGGCAACAGATGTGAGAGGCTGGCTAAACCATGCGTGGGCAGCCGACTTGGTGTCAAACCAAGCGGTAAACAAGGGTATGCCTACCCAGCATGTGAAGACAGGATTCGGCAGACTGCGCGGAAGAAATCATTCCTGATTCAACGGACAAGACGGCGTTTACCTGCAAAGCGTAGAGCGCCCTGGTCATCCACTGCACCTGTATTCGTCTCCAGTCGTCTCGACTTGTCTTGCCACTGGACTCAGATGGACTCAGGCGAGAGAGTGAGATCGACGAATTGCGCAACTCTTCCTCACGTTAATCCAAGTCATCGCGCAAGTCATTCTTCATCCTTCCACACAGTCTGCCTAAGGAAGCTACTGAAGATTAAATGGCAAGACAAGATCCCAGACACTGATGCCCTAGAAAGAGCGTCCATGCCTAGTATCCACACTCTACTGATGAAGAATCAGATTCGCTGGGCTGGTCACTTGACTCGCATGCCAGATCACAGGCTCCCTAAACGAATTATTTTACAGCGAACTGCGTTGTGGTAAACGCTCCCAAGGTGGCCAGAGGAAACGCTTTAAAGACACTCTGAAAATCTCTCTGAATGCTTTTGGAATTCATCATGACACCTGGGAGACTGCAGCCAGAGACCGAAATTCGTGGCGTGCATCAGTACACAATGGTGCAGTCATGTGTGAGGCAACCAGGACTTGCAAGAGCTGTAAAGAAAAGGCAGGACAGAAAAACCACTGCAGGAAATCCTCCCCCAGAAACGTCAAGCATTCTTTGTCCACATTGTCAAAGAACATTTCGAGCCAAAATAGGCCTTACCAGCCATCTTAGAACTCACGGCTCCATACTTTCAACCCCACTGGATGAAATGAATGGTCATCATCATTCTTGATGGACAAACAACACAATGTACACCAACGATGAACGTTTTGCACCCACACGTAACGTTATCATCTACATACGTAAGGTTATCATCTACATACGTAACGTTATCATCTACATACGTAACGTTATCATCTACATACGAAACATGGTCCGCCCACGAGTAACGTTGCCGGCCACAAGTAAGGGTTTTCACCCAGATGTAAAGTTGTCTGACCACATACAACATTTACACCCACACGTAACGTAATCCAATTCTTCATTGTTCTTTCGTGTAGTCCACTCTTATGTAGCGTTATCCACTCAGATGTAACGTTGTCTTCTGCTGCAGGCCTTCCTGCTTGAACAAAACGCTGAGTCTATATATTCTTCTTCTCATTTTTTCTTCATTTCATCTCCCAACCTCAACCAGTTTGTGTCAAACTTGTTGTTGACTTGTTCATGATTGGTTATACACATAAATATCAACTAGGGAACCCTTTTAGGTCACTAAGGCAGTTCATAAATAAACACACATTTATTTAGCGAAATTCGAACTTCAAATTATGACAGCGCCTCGCTGCAGGAACAAAACGCTGAGTCTATATATTCTTCTTCTCATTTTTTCTTCATTTCATCTCCCAACCTCAACCAGTTTGTGTCAAACTTGTTGTTGACTTGTTCATGATTGGTTATACACATACATATCAACTAAGGAACCCTTTTAGGTCACTAAGGCAGTTCATAAATAAACGCACATTTATTTAGCGAAATTCGAACTTCAAATTATGACAGTGCCTCGCTGCAGGAACAAGTGTACTGCGACGCATGACCAACAAGACACCACGAAATACTTTCGACATGTGTAGGTGAAAGGTTCGAATCCAGGTGGGTAACTATAGATTTCAATTTGTATGTTGATAGGGACAATGCATGTGGCAGTGCTGTTTAACACACATAATTGCTGAAGCAATCGCCATTAATCGGCAGGAGCCAGTCTTGTGCAAACAGAAAGACATGATAGTCAATGGTAGTTAATTGAAATTATTGTGTTAATATGTATATATTTCAGCTTGAAGGATTCGTCTAATCACTTTAGTTTATATTGTGTGATTTCTACAGCATGTTCCTGACGAGATGCAGCGAAATATGTTAGGCAATAAATCGTGAAATCTATTGTTTGTATCTTCCTTATTGAAATTCACGACAGGAAAACATTGTTTTGAATTTGTATGTTGTCTAATGTGTCCTCTAGTTTCTACTTCTGTCTTCTACTTCTATGAGCGTTAAACAATTCACGATTGGTTGGATATTGAAGCTAAGTTCTCTACATTATGAGGTGCCAGTCTCACTCACACCAACCCACCTTTGTCACTTTTACGACATGCATGGTAGATTATTGTTACAATTGTTTGTTTCTCCGATGGACCCGCTAATGTGTGTGCGATATATGCTTAAAGCCCGGGAAGGTTAACCCGGTCAACAGATGCTCGCAGAAGTCGGCCTAACGACGCAAAAATGCAGCTCTGCTGTAAACAGGCACAAGGCAATCACGTCCGAAAAAAAAAACGATGAACGCAGAAGAAGAAGATATGCTTAAAGTACCGCAATTGTGCTGGTCTCCCTAGCTAAGAGTTAGCGTCTTTCTCCGTAATCCCGTATACTCTCGTGAGTGACGTGATGGCGCGAGAATTGGTAGCGGTTCTCTCTGCGTCGGTAACTTACGGGGTATGTGAGCCGGTCGCTCGGAAAGCAATGGCAAACTACTGAGCGTAATCTTGCCTGGTACATCAACAGCAGCTGAAAAATGCTGATGTTGACTGCAGCGTCATGTAAGGGATATGCAACAACAACAACAAAGAAAAAAAAACGCATTTGTCGGACCTCCATTTTGCTTAGTGATTAATGTTTTCTTCAGTCCCAGTGATTACGAGACCTGATTGTTTACTTTCTTCTCTTATGGTTTTGGTTTCATTACCGGCCAAGGATCGCTACCACAGCTGGAGGGTAGGGGGAGAAGGAAAGGAAATCTTTGGGGGGTGACGGGATCTGTGTGGCGATGCGGCCATCTGCCTGCCTCGCGCTCCGAAGGTCGTGTTCATTTACGAACTTTGTCATTCGGTTAACGAGTGCAGATATTTCGGGAACTCCTGGTGTTTTTCCGTAGATGCTTTGGTTTGGACAAGCCGGTCTGCAGACAGAGACAGCCATATGAGATAAATCTGTGCAATGAAGCCGATCCTCTCATCTTTAACACCCCCTCCCCCTCAAACCAGCTCTTTGTCCCAATTTTTAACCCATTGAAAATAAAGTTCGTTTGTTCTTTCGTTCAGAAACCAGTGTATTACAAATAAGTGCATGTAACAATAGTATTCTTAGTCCTGTCACCTACCTCCTGCAGTACCTTGCAGTGTAGGGCAGGGAAGGGAGTTGGAGGGGAGGTCTTGAGCCTCCTGTGCAGGTTAGGGGTTTCTTTTAGTCCCCGACAGAAACAAATCCACACCTTACCGAGGATTCAAACCGGGGGAGCGTCCAGCATTCAAGCTTCTCTTTGCGCTTCGGCTGGGCCTTATGGGACTCACGCTGACTGGCATTTTCATTAATGCGTTGAGTTAGTCCTGATGAGGACCGGTCCGTAGGAGGATCGGCTAGACTCAGAAGCCTGCCAGTTGTTCGTTCCTTACTCTAAAAGAACTGATCTTGAACTCTTTTAGTCCTCACAAGGACGGGTGTTTAACTCATTTAGTCCTCACAAGGACGGGTGTTTAACTCATTTAGTCCTCACAAGGACTGGTGTTGAACTAATTAAGTACTCACAAGGATGGGTGTTGAACTCATTTAGTCCTCATAATGATGGGGGAAGAGTCCTCACAAGGACTGGTGGTGAGCTTAATTAGTCCTCACAAGAACTGGTGTTGAACCCACTTAGTCTTTACCAGAATGATTACTTAACTGCAAGTTATGGTTATACTGATTAGAGGTAATGTTTGATCTAATTGATTACACTGATTGGATGTGAATGGATACAAGTAATTATGTTAACTGGAAATGATGTATTATGTAACTAATTAGATCAACAGGAAGTGATGTGATTTCCTAATTCGATTTATTGCAAGTGATGTATTATTAAACATTACGTGGACAACTTTTCAAAGATGGAAAAGAAACGGAACTTCAATTTTAATTCACCGCAAACAAAGAAGAATCCCTTCGAGCCTCTTTTGCATCGGTCCGGCAATCATTTTCCGGTGTAGTGTTCGGTGGACTGCTAGACCGATCAATGGATGTTTTTAAGTTTTTGGGCCCGTAGGGCCCTCACTGTACCGAACACTACACCGGAAAATGATTGCCGGACCGATGCAAATGAGGCTCGAAGGGATTCTTCTTTGTTGCGGTGAATTAAAATTGAAGTACCAAAAAGAAACCAATAAAAATAAATGTCAACTTCAGTAAGAAAAATAGTTGAATTGGGTCCAGAACTGACACCACAACACTTGGGATATTCAACTACATCCTCCATCTCCATTTTCAACAACCAGCGATGAGTCCCAATACTAATGGTATTACCAGCTGCAATCTGATTATGTGCCCATCTGGCCTTTCCTTGGTGCTACTGAGTGGTTCGCCAGATACTCCAATAACTCCTTGCCACATGATTTTTCTTCCAGGCCGTGATGGTTTATCTGCTCTTTCGCACTGTTCACATAGTCCCAAAGAGTACCTGACCATAACTGCGTTATCGTGTAAGATGTCGAAGCTGTTTGTCAGCACTCTTATGTAGAATTTCAAATCTCATGCTGTGGTTTTCTATGCAAATAACTTGTTAATTGTACAGATCTAACAACTTATACTGCTTCTGGTAACATACATTCTTAGTATTTTTGTGCAACTGTGGTGCGTGACTGCTGGCCATCTTATCATCATCATTGTGTGCTATGCTGATAAACGTGAGCAGGTCATGATTTTCCATCTTACCCGATCACCAGAGTTGTGGACCAGCTCTGTTTTCTTGTCTCGACCATGTTACATGGCTAAGCCATCCAGATATTTAACTTCTCTGCCTTCCCCTTGTCCTTTTCCACTCAATCCTGCCTGTTGTCACCAAGCTCTCTTGTTTATTTCTTCTCACAATGTGTCCAGAACGTGGCCATCTTATAGTACAAATTAATATTTTCTGTAAAAGAAGATTCTTCTGAATATAAACTGATTCAGCACCAAACAAAAAGTAGGTTTGGAACAAACATTGTACACAATCAAATGAACAAGTGTTATAATGTACATTTCTGGTCACTGAGCATTGAAATTGTGGAAGATACATGAAACAAAACAAACAACATAATGACCCTATTAGTATTATAGTGATATATCATCTTTCTGTCCAAATGGGAGGTCATATTTGGCGGTGTATTATCCTTCAGCACTGAATCTGTTAAATAGCTTGGCACATCACGGCTCTAACTGCTCAAACTTAATGCATTACCAAACTATTTTATTATCCCCAAGGGTTAAAACAAAATTACTGTCACACAAGGCGTTTTAGTTAACAGTTTATTCTGTTTTTCTGTGTGAATTAACTCAATTTTCTTATCTTACACAAGCATGCAAAAGCAGAAATCAATCATCAATTAGGGAACCCTTTAAGGCCACTAAGACAATTCATAAATAAACACACATGTATTGTTGGGCACTCATATTAGTAGAAGAAAGAAGTCAGGATTAGAGAACACACTAGACAACATAAAAATTTAAAGTGATAGTTACTAACTGGAATTTTAACCTGTCATCTCCAAATAACTACTAAATGACTGGTTCGAATCCCGGTTGTTAACTTTAGCTTTCAATTTTTCTGAGCGCCAAACAATACATGTGTGTTTATAATAATATCAGCTGTTCAGATATTTGAAGATACTACTGATGTATAAACATGAAAGGATTGCTTAATACCAGCTTCTTAACAAACACAAAGCATATTTGGTTAATCAAATTAACATGTGCAGGTTAAGTTTGACTGCAATGACTACAATCGCTGGGACCCTCATGGTGCTATGGAGTTCCTGTATTTAGGTGAGATCTTCTTAGTGTTATTACAACAAGGATACCAGAACATATTCTCCGTAATCCTGTATTGTCCATATGAGGAACAGAGCTGCGCGAGATTTGGCAGCGGATCGTGTCGCGTTGGTTACTTACGGGGTATATGAGCCGGTCGCTTAGAAAGCAATAGCAAACTATTGAGTGTAATCTTGTCAAAAACATCAACAACAGCTGAAAAATGCTGGTGTTGACTGCAACGTCATGTAAGGGATATGCAACTTAAAAAAAAAAAACCAGAGCACAATTGAATAGTTTCATGCTCAATGACAATGATCCTTGAATAAAATAAAATTACAACTTAAGATTGCGCACTAATTTCTTAAGATATGTTCAAGCCATGCCTAAAGGAATCATGAAACACTGTTGCCAATATGGTTGCCTACTGGCCCGATGGTCACATGTTCGAATTCCCAATAAGGACAACTGTACAAATATACCTGGAATTCCAGGCAGCAGGAGTGATAGTGACCATATCACCTGTCGGCTGGTCTATACAAATATGAGGCTAGCACCATACGTCCGACCCACCTCCAGGTATGGTAAATGAGTTCTTTGAATTATTTACTTTTGCCTGCAAATATTAATATTTGAAAAGTATATTTTACCTTGTTTCATCGTTGTCTCGTTGAGAAGTTTGTGATAGTAAAAAAAAAAATAGAAATTGCATAGTTTACTACTATCCATCCTTTTAAAGCCACATCTCATCCATATCACTGTTCCACTTCTGGTTCTCCCAATAGTGGTAGCACCCTGGCCTGATGGCCAAGTGATCATGTGTTCAAATATCCATCAAGACGGGAATTTATTCAGTGATGTTGCTCCAAGATCAACCCCAGTCTAAAATTCACTCCCTGCCACCTTAGTGTCTTGACAGATGATAGTTCATTATATTGTGCTGAAAAAATAAATAATCAAAACCCATGGCGGGGACCAGGGATGGAGTTATACTTGTAGAGGCCATGTGTTGCCCCTGCAGCATGATTTTGGACTGCCTAGCTCACTCCAAAGGAGAGGTAAAACCAATACATCTGGAATAAGACATGTTGCAGAAGCTGTGGGATTAGAAAAGCAATACTCTGATTGTCCGTCTGCCGGAGCTTCGATCCTAAACCAATTGCCGACCAAGGCTTTGGGCCTGGTCTGCCCTGCCATGACATGTAGTCTTTAGGTTGCTTTTCCTCGCACCAGGATAAAAGTCTACAACAGGCACCAGGACATATCCTGGGAAATAAAGGCAGCTGGTGTGTTATAGATCCACATCTCCCATTGAGTGCAGACTGATCTAGACAAATATGAGATTAGCACCATATACCCAATACACACAATGGCATGGAAATGGGTCCTTTAATTTCTACCGCCTGCTAAAAGCCAGATCACATCACTCTGTAAGGACAACAATGACAGTTTCAAAAGTACAATCAAAAGTACAAAAACAATCAATGAATGTTGTTAAATAATATTTCTAAAACATCTGTGTTCAACTCTTGAAGAATTTGCTATATTCGCTTAGGTCAACAGCCTCGCCAAACTCCTCAATCTTTTCTAATTTCTGCTTGGGTTTTCTATTGGACAGGACTTTCTTCTTCTCTTCTTCTGTAAGTTTGGAAAAGTCTACTGGTAGCTGCAATGCATCAAAGAACTGAATTAGGAAATACTCTCTAGTGTGCATTATTATAATAAAAGCAAGAAACAAAAGAACACTGATACAGTGACCCAGCTATGTTAACGAGGTAGCTTCTGATATGACTGAGCTACCACATAACAATAAATGGTATTACCTGGTTTCTGTTAGCGCTCAATGTTGGGCAGCAATTATCTTCTTCTTCTTCTTTCGTTCGCTTGAAATATGTCTATAACTGCAATGTTGTCTCTTGTATGAATTGAACTGTCTTTTTCAGTTCACACAGCGGTCCATAGAGTGCAGCAATTATCAAATCCAACACCACATATTGCGCCAATGGCTTCGGACGGATGAGCGTGATTGGGAGGGTGCAAGCCTTACCCTAGTGCGAGAAAATACAACCTAAAGACTAAATGTATGGCAGAGCAGACCAGGCCCAAAGCTTGGTCGGCAACTGGTCTAGGATTGAAGCGCCGAGTTGGAGCTCTGCTTTACTGATCTGGCAGCTTCTGCAGCTTGTCTTGTTCCAGATGTATTGGTGTTACCTTTCCTCTGGTGTAAACTAGGCAGAGAGAGAGAGAGAGAGAGAGAGAGAGAGAGAGAGAGAGAGAGAGAGAGAGAGAGAGAGAGAGAGAGAGAGAGAGAGAGAGAGAGAGAGAGAGAGAGAGATCATGCTGCATGGGCAACACATGCTCTCTACAATTCAGCCCAGACTTTCTGCTGTGGAGAGGTATAACTCCAACCCTGGTCTCCGCCCTATGTTGTAGTTATTATGCCTTTTTTAAAAAGTACAATGTAACAAACTATCGTCCTTTAAGATGGCAAGGTACCAGTAAGTAAGCTACAAACATTTTCTTCAATAGTCTTCTTCTGTTTGTATAATTTGGTCTTGGAAGGGGAAAACTAAAGTGAAACAATTATGGAATCTGCAAAAGGGAAGATCAGGAGAGATGACTACCTCAGCCTGATACAGAAATAACCCATGATTACCCTAAGAGGTTGAGAAGAAGCATTCAAGAACCAAGTACGAATCAGGGCATCCAGGCCACTAGAATAAAGATACATATTACCAACTCGACCAAACTGAACAAGCAGAAATCTGAAGACTTTGCACAGGACATAACAGATTGAAATAAAGCTTGTTCATTAGACTAAATATTGATGAACGTAACTGTGGAACTGGTACAATAAAAGCTACACATTTGCTGCAAGTATGTCCAATATATGCAAAACACGGAAAACTATTTAGGCCTACACCCGCTCCATTTACGGACAAACTCTATGGAGATGTCAAGAACCTCAGGGTGAACATTTTATGTAACCACCACATAGGTGTTGTGCTATAGGTTCTTAGTACTGTTTAACCTCTGCATTGCCATGGCCAGCCTGTATCTTAACTCATTTTAAACAATTCCCAGTGATGCTGATTATGAAGCCAAGATAGTGAAAGTTTGTGACATGTTCAATTTCATCATTGTTGATTATGTTAACGTAATATATTCCCAGATTTATGCAGAATCTGGATTGCTGAAAAATTAGTATATCCAATAATAATATTAACAAACTTACATGTTAATTAAAAACTCTAAAATTTAAACTATTTGACTTTCTGTGCACATGTTCTAATGTTTTAAAGATTTACTGAACAGCTGAATTCTGAACTCATACAATGATATTTTAGGTATTTATGGGAATAAAGTGTTCAGCCATCTCGTTAGGATGCAACATCATCAGTTATCTACACTGGTGCTACACCGAACAAGATATGATAAGAGAGCAAGAGGGCGCCTGAGAAGAAAATGGATTGATGACACCAAAGGTATTGTACAGTCAAACAGAATGACACTACCCAGTTCCAATCCTCAGGTGTTGGAACACCAATTATTACTTCCCATGATGCTTGACGGAAAAAGTGGGAGATGATGATGAGAATAAAGTCATCGGACAGAAATGAAAACAAATAGAATCACCCAAAATAACTTAGCACTGAAGAAGACTGGTTATTAAATAAAAGATGAAGAAAATAAAAAAATATTTTAGACATATAAAAAGACATGAAAGTCTAGAAAAGGTCATTATGAAGGGAAGTGTACTGGAAAGGCCAAGCAGAGGGACACCTCAGTGTAGATGGATTCAAGAAATGATAGATAATTTACTCAGGATGGAAACAGAGGCAGGACATCTGGTTTAAAGTTAATTTAACAGGATGGTAACAGAGACAGGACATCTGGATTATAATTTACAAGGGGTGGTAACAGAGACAGGGCATCTGGATTATAATTTACATGGGGTGGTAACAGAGACAGGACATCTGGACTAAAATTTACATGGGATGGCAATAGATGCAGGGCATCTGGATTATAATTTACATGGGAGAACAACAGAGACAAGACATCTGGATTACAATTTATACGGGATGGCAACAGAGACAAGACATATGGATTATAATTTACACAGGATGGCAACAGATGCAGGGTATCTGGATTATAATTTACATGGGATGGCAACAGAGACAGGACATCTGGATTATAATTTACACGGAATGGCAACAGATAGAGGAATCTGGATTATAATTTACACGGGATGGCAACAGATAGAGGAATCTGGATTATAATTTACATGGGATGGCAACAGATAGAGGAATCTGGATTATAATTTATATGGGATGGCAACAGATAGAGGAATCTGGATTATAATTTACATGGGATGGCAACAGACAGAGGAATCTGGATTATAATTTACATAGGATGGCAACAGATAGAGGAATCTGGATTATAATTTATATGGGATGGCAACAGATAGAGGAATCTGGATTATAATTTACATGGGATGGCAACAGAGACAGGACATCTGGAAAGACCACTATGGGGAAAACGTTCTGTACAAATGATACCTCTGGATGAACAAATAAGTGCGAGAGAATAAAGATGTTCACAAGATACCTTAATTATTCTGCGAGGTTCTTTGTATCGAACATTGATTGTACTGCCATCAGGAAGCACTAGCATAGTTGGGTACTCCCTTGGATATACGGTTCTTTTAATTCTTGTGACTGCTATTGCATTTGAACGCCATCTAACTGACATGATTGATTTATCAGCTCGAATTTGTGAAACAATGTTGCAGCAACCAAACCGTGGAAGCACAGTAGGTCTGTTAAAAGAAATAAACAGTTGCCAGTATCAATATATTTTATCAAAATGGTTTATTATGTGAAATTAGTAGTGACATCTTGATGTGTAAAAACAATTATTTACTGGCTAATGCATGTGATTTCCTCTCAGAAGCCTGTCATGAGACAGAACTAACTAAATGTTTAACATTTATTGATAAATAAAAGTAGAAGGTGAGCTTCAGAAACTTATGTGGATTAACGCAAGTAAACATAGGTAACTGTTAAGTGAACTGTAACAGAGAGCTTGCAGATGACTCAAACATATTGCTCACTTAAATCATAAGGACAGGTTAGAGCTACTCGGCTGAACCACCATGAAAAAATGGATAGATATCGCTCACTACCTATAATGGAAAATCACTGGCAGTTATCCTCAACAGAACAACTTAGACTGAATCTCCAGCAAGAGATAAATAAGTGACAAACTTAAATTTAATTTCCAAGAAGACAAATACTCTACCATCTCAGACTGCAGTGACAGCTATAATCAAGGGTTTGAATATTTAGATATTTCAAGAAAGCTGTTATTACTCAACCATTGACATGCTACCACAGTATTTATCAGTGTACAGGTAGAATCACATGACATTCAGCCAAGCAGACATGATTGGTTGAAACATCCACCCTGCTGAACATGTCAGAAGCACAACCAAAGCCAGATCCATAAACATGGCTACACCTCCTTGGTGATTCTCTGCCCTAAATGGATTTTATAGTTGTCAGATGTTGTCATTCCTGTCCCTTTCCATCTGATCTCACACATTCCTATGATTTTTTTGTTTTCTCCCGCGTTTCCATCCTGTTTCAGGATATTGCGGCCAACATCAGCATCTTTCAGCTGTATGTTGATTCCTAGGCTAGATTACGCTCATCAGCACGCCATGACTTTCTGAGCGACCGGCTCCATACTCTCATAAGTTACTGATGCGACTCGAACCGCTTCCAATTCTCGTGCACTCATGTCAACCACAAGAGTATTTGAGGTTACGGAGAAAGCTGCTAACCCCTCGGCCAGGGAGACCGGCCCTATGATGTTAATTCTTGTAATTTCTTCTCTAATTTATCATCTGTGCTAATGGTGCAAACATTCCTTGCCTCTACCTTATGAATTGTAAATTTCTTGCACTCCAGTGCATGCTGACAGTCTGGAGTCACCTGGTACGCATCAATTCGCTAATGGAATAAATGCTGTTTATAGTCATTGAATACTCTATAGTGATGTAAACAAGCTCAAGGTTTTCTTTCGATACATTCATGTTGACATCTGAAGGTTTACGAAGAAGAAGCAGAAGTCATTGAACACATCGACTGAAGACCATATTGTCAATATACCAGACTGCTGCTTCTACTCCTACCACTACCACCGCTAAAATTATTATGAACACTACAACTACCACACTGCCATCTGCAACAGGATTTGCCTCTATGCAAACTATTCCAACTGCTGCTGCTGCCACCATTAGGACAACTATAAAAGCCATCTGCAACAAGATGTTTGCTTTTTTAAATTTTGGTTAACACTATAAATAAGGTTTGAGGATATATGTACAGTGCTTAGTAAAGTTATACCTTAAGTAGCTTCTTTCTGCAAAGCCAAATTGCAGCTATTTCAAACTCAAGAACTAAAAGAAATTATACTGCCCCCCCCCCCCCCCCCCCCCCCCCCCCCCCCCAAAAAAAAAAAAAAAAAAAACAAACAAAACAAAAAAACAAACAAACAGCAAATGGGAGTTTTATCAACTATCAATTGATTGATTGATTGATTGATTTAGGAATCGACATCACAGCATTCAGGGCATTCCCATAAGTGCTCCGTCCCCATCCTCAGCAGCCAGCGAAGAGTTCCAACACCAATAGTATCAGTAGCAATCTGATTATATGTCCGTCTCGCCTTTCCTCTGAGCGTTGAGCGTTGGCCAGATCCCTTCGTCACTCCTCGTTGTCTCATTCTTGCCAGACCATGGTAATCCATTTGCTCCTCAGGGGTGTACACATGCTCCCACAAGGCCGCAACCACGTCTGCCTCATCATGTATCAATACTCCACCAAGTTCTGCAGAGCCAGCCAATCTGTCCACCTGTTCATTTCCCAGCACACTGGCATGCCCCGGAGAAAAGATCCAGGCGATGCTTGTCACCTGTGACCTCCGAAGCGAAGCAAGCCACTCTGCACGAAGCCTGTCCGTCCTCACCTTCGTCAGCATGCTTTCTGAGTCAGTTACAATCACGATGTGTGTGTGTGTCGTATTCTCCATCCAGCGGAGAGCCGCAGTGACTGCCTCCACCTCCATTCTTAAGCTGGATGTTGTGGTATCATATGCCAGGCTCTACTGCACCAAACGTCGACCATTAGCTTTGGCTATGAACCCCCAACTATCAATTCTAGCTCAGAACATGTGAATGTATTTTATTCTAGAATTCAACTTTACTTCTTATGACAGTTATAAGTTTAGAAAGACATAAAGGCTGAAAAGTAGATGCACCCTACTTGTTATTATCTTCAACTTGCTTAAAGCTACCTTCCTACAGTTTTAAAGTGGTAACAGTTATTCAGGATGCTCTTGCACATAATATAATAATAGTTCCCTTTCCTGAGACTTGTAAATCATACAGTTTACCGGAGGTCAGCGTGGCCAAATAGATAAGAGTGCTTGCTCTTAAACATCTGGTGTGTTGTTGCCAAGGTAGCGGATTCAACCCCTACACCGGTAGTTGGACTAAAATGTTTACTTTTCGTTCTTTATTTGGGGATGTAATTACAAGTATCTTAAAAGTCAGAGTGGGTTCACCTGATGGTGAGAGACACTACAATAGGGAAAGCTAATTCTTATGCAAAAATCAGTCAACTAGAAGCACTAACACTTGTATGGACTATGCCTGAGTTCAAAGCGAGTGAACGCAAAAGAAAAAAAAAAATACAGTTGACCCAACTACAGAAGTTTTCAGTTTCTGAGTCTGGGCTAATTTAGAAGTGAAATAGTAGAATGCTCTCAAGTTTAGAAGAAGAAAGATAGAATACAATCTTACAATTCCTCTCCACCCAAAGGTCTGTGGCGAAGGTGTTAAGAATGCAGTTCTGCAGGCGATTTGGAAGCAGATCATCTTGCGTTTGTTCTCATACAAAAGTACGAGTACCGGCTGTTCAGAAAGCAATGACAAACTACTGAACGTAAACCTTTCAAGAAATGACAAACAACTAAAAACAACCACTGGTGCTGAATGTCAATTCCTGTAAAGGGTATACAACTAACTTTATTTTAAACTCAAAGGTAGATGTGGGGCACCTGCGACAACTTCCTACTGATGCCTGAATTCATAGAGGCAACTCATCTCTTTGCCGAACAAAGGAAACTGATTGCAGAAGCAGAAGAAAAAGAAATAGTAGTATTCAGGAAATGTTATCTGCATATATCCAGTATACTAACAGTATATTTGAGAATGGATGGTAATAACTAAAATGCAATTATGATATTGGAGCTCATTAACACTTTCTATAGCAAGAAATAAATATGCATTCATTGATAACTACAAGCATGTAACGTACTAAAAGACAATGGCTACAGTCACCAATCAGTATAGCCAAAGCCAAGAAGGAAAGTAATCTTGTATCTGTGTATGCCTAGACAATTACCCATCTCAAATTATGGACACAGAGACATTTTTAAAGTCCATTATGGGGGGAAGTTCTGCACAGGACAAGCCACTGGATGATAACTCTTTCTGGCATGGCCCTAGAGATTTTTAATTAATGAATGTCTCGCCATACGTAAATAATATAATATACATGTCTGGGACAGGAAAAAAAAAAATAAGTATCAACTGTTTGGGACAGAATAAAACAAAATGTTACCATCTGGGACAGAGTGAAACTAAACGTTACTATCTGGTACAGAATGAAACTAAACATTACCATCTGGTATGGAATGAAACTAAACATTGCCATCTGATATGGAATGAAACTAAACATTGCCATCTGATATGGAATGAAACTAAACATTACCGTTTGGTATGGAATGAAACTAAGCATTACCATCTGGTATGAAATGAAACTAAACATTGCCATCTCGTACAGAATGAAACTAAACGGTATCATCTGGGACAGAATGAAACTAAACATTACCATCTGGGACAGAGTAAAACTAAATATAACCATCTGGGACAGAATAAAACTAAATGTTACTATCTGGGACAGAATAAAATTAAACGTTACTATCTGGGACAGAATAAAATTAAACATTACTATCTGGGACAGAATAAAACTAAAAATTATCATCTGGTACAGAATGAAAATAAATATAATCATTTGGGACATAATAAAACTAAATAAGCCTCACGATAGATGGTAGAAATGTCAGCAGAGAGAACAAACTGAAGTATCTGGGATCACATTTGACAGGAGCCTATCCTTCAAGGACCATGTGGAGACGGTCGTGACAAGAACTCAAAAGGGACTCGATGCACTTAAAACTATCGCTGCAATGGACATAGAGCAGAGAATGCTTTTCACACTATACCAGCACTTGATCCTCTCAGTAATTGATTATGGATTAGGTCTGCTCACTGTCTCAGAGAGTCAGCTGGTGAAGTTAGAGCGCATACAGAACGAAGCTATGCGGGTCATTCTGGGATGCACTAGAGACACCCCAGTAGTGTGTATGCGTTACATCCTTGGTCTGCCGACTGTTGCTGGTAGGCTCAAAGTGATGCAGGCGAAGGCGTACCTCAGAGTAGCTGCAGACACAGACCACCCACTGCATGAGGCGCTGGACGCAGTTAAGGGTCAGCGACTGATAAGAGGGAAATCATGGATGGCTCAGGCGGAGGATACGATCAGACAGGTGTGCTCCCTGGAGAAACATTAGGCATGGAAAGGAGTGGGTCAGAGTGCCAGCGGAGCAGTCAGACTTGTGCAGAGTTATAATCACATTAAGCCGGGAGTGCAGGGAGTGGCCAGCAGGGGCCACGGAAGTGGAAATCCAGCAACTAATTCAGGACAATGCTCACTCGAGTGATGTGATTATCTACACAGATGGTTCGGTGTCAAGAGGTGAGAGAAGTGGCTGGGGTTTCATAGCCAAAGCTAATGGTCAATGTTTGGGGCAGGAGAGCCTGGCATATGATACCACAACATCCAGTTTAAGAATGGAAGTGGAGGCAGTCACTGCGGCTCTCCGCTGGATGGAGAATACGACACACACAGACATCGTGATTGTAACTGACTCAGAAAGCATGCTGACGAGGGTGAGGACGGGCAGACTTCGTACGGAGTGGCTTGCTTCGCTTCGTAGGTCACGGGTGACAAGCATCGCCTGGATCTTTTCTCCGGGGCATGCCGGTGTGCTGGGAAATTAACAGGCGGACAGATTGGCTGGCTCTGCAGGACTTGGTGGAGTATTGATACATGACAAGGCAGACATGGTTGCGGCCTTGTGGGAGTACGTGCACACCTCGGAGGAGCAAATGGATTACCATGGTCTGGCAAGAATGAGACAACGAGGAGTGATGAAGGGATCTGGCCGACGCTCAATGCTCAAAGGAAAGGCGAGACGGACTTATAATCAGATTGCTACTGGTACTATTAGTGTTGGAACTCTTCGCTGGCTGCTGAGGATGGGGACGGAGCACTTATGGGAATGCCCTGAATGCTGTGATGTCGATTCCTAAATCAATCAATCAAAACTAAACATTACCATCAGGGACAGAATAAAACTAAAACATTACTATCTGGGACAGAATGAAATTAAATATAACTATTTGGGACAGATTGAATTGAATAACTATGAGAGACTTACTATGAATGTCTGTGACATAAAGAGTTAATAGTTAACCGTTTACTCTGAGCACCCTGGTGTGAATTGAATTACTTGCACGATTAATTCACAAATGAAACGTACATCTTCACTCGGAACTGATGAAGAGACGCTTGAATTAGTACTGATACTGATTGTTGGGTTTCATTTTGAAAATCTATGATTAAAAAAAAAAATATTAACAGATTATGTGCCAAACAAAAGATATGTTTGAACCAAACATGAATTATGGATGGATCATCGTGGAAAACGGGGAAAAAAGTAGGGTGTGTCTACTGTCTGTCATGACTTAAATTTGACTTACAAATTAATTGTGAAGGTAGCAGACATGTTGTATTATAACTCAGTGACAACCTTTCAGTGATATATAAGCCCACTACAGATACGGGAAGCCGCTTATGACGATTAATCATCCCATGCCACTATCTGAAAGTTAAAGTTAACTCGATTCGCGGGAGCATAAGCCACAGCCACAAGTGAGGTCATGACTGATTATGATTACAGAATTTTTACTAAGCTCGCCTGCCAGCCTAGATGTCATAGGTTCAAATTAGCACGCTCCCTGATCGACCTAGGCTAAAATGTGTACCAAGAAATGTCTTGGGAAGTGAGGCAGCATTACAAAAGAAAAGCAATTAAACGCGATCTGCAATTACAAATATATTTTGTAGTTTTCTGACCTGACGACAGACAACAGAGTTGCCATCTTGGCAGTTCAATTCTACAGTAGTCTGCTCTTGATATGGTCACGTGACAAGGCATGTGATTGAAGGCGTGGACATGATAGTTAAAAGTTAGTTGCAAGATTACAAGACTTCACAGTCAATCCTGGCATATATTGGTGATTTGTGATTTCTTGGCACACATTTTAGATAAGGGTGTCAGCTTCCAAATCGGCCGCATGATAGAATATTGAATAAAAGTGAACGCTGGTACGATGTTGATTTAGCGGTAAACTTCGTCGCTCTTCTTCTTCTGTGTTCATCGGAAGTGTTTTGTTTTCTTTCCAGACGTAATTAATACTAATTGCGTTGTGTCTCGTTATGCACCCTTTGGCCAAAATCCTTAGGCCAACACATCCGACTTTACCGGGCGTATTTTAATCAGGTTAGCCGTCCTGGGGGACTCTGACTGTTGTGGTGCCGTCCCAGCTGGTCAAGTTAGAAAGGTTGAAGACTTCACGGTCAGCCCTCAAGGGAAGGCAATGGCTGTCAATGGGCATTTACCGTCATCCAAGGAGGCTTCCATAATTGCAGAGCCGGCACATAGCGCTCTGGTACTGGGCTTACCCAAGGAATCGCCACGTCCTGCACATGGCTGCTTTAATTCCTCACTTCCATGTATTAGGCGTTTCGTTCGCCACAGGCCGCTTCCCACACAAACCAGGAACTGTCGGTCTGCAGACGGCATCCACTCAGCGAGCTTTCGGTTCGGACATGTTCTGGACGCTGTGCCCGGAAGACAAAATGGTCATAGCTGTTCTGGGCACGAAGGTCATTCCACTCTCACTCGGACGTTTTTGCGTTGTGCCAATTTCATTTCCACCCTTAGGACGGCACGTCAATTTCGTCGCTCGAGTTTCCATTCTTTTACGATGAGAAGAATATGAGAAGTGGTGATAGATTAGTTCGGGAGGCAAACAACGAGAGGTATCCAAGGGATGAGACTAACTGGGATACTGACTGTCTACCATCATCATTACTAGCTTATGTGTCAGTCTCTTGAAGCGCTCAAGGCATAGTCCTCAGCAAGTCTCATCACTGCGGATACAGTAGACCTCTGGAGGATGAGAATTATTGGCACTCTTCCGACAGATGGGTCTAAATAGTTCTGCAGTGAATAAGTGATTAGGGTTAGGGTTAGGGTTAGTATTAGTTATATAAAATTATTCACTGCAGAACTATTTAGACCCGTCTGTCGGAAGAGTGCCGAATTTTTAAATGTATACCAAAGCCCAGGGTCGTGCGGTAGATTTTCTCAGTATGATGCAAGTCTTCAAAATGCCGCCCCTTACATGTTTTTGTTTTCTTTTCGAAATGCCACCCCTTAAAGATTTTTAATTATTGAATGTTTAAAATTGTATTTTGATTTCGCTACCAATGCCCCCCTCCCCCATTCATGTTGTTTTCTTATTTCTGTTGACTGTTTTTTTGAGTTGACTCAAGAACCGAAACTCTGGGAGCTTCCTATAGTACCCCGCCCTTATCGTTAACAGCTAGCTAACTAACTAATGCTACCAGTTGCAGCGTGATTATATGTCCGTCTGGCCTTTGTTTGGGAGTACTAATTGTTGGCAAGAGGCGCAGGCCACTCCCTGCAGCACTATTGTCTCTAGGCCTCAATGATTCTTCTGTTCTGCAACACTATACACATGATCACATCTGCCTTATTGTACACTAGTACACCATTCTACTGTACAGACCCAGCCAATCTGTCCACCTGCGTGTTTCTCACCAGACCAGCATGTCCTGGGGAAAAGATCCAACAGATGTTTCTTATCTTTTATTTTTTTTTTTACATTGAAGCATGCTGGTCTACACGAAACTTGCAGGTCTTCACCTTTCCCATCATGCTCTGTGAATCCGTTACAATCAAGACATCTATGTGCTTTTTTGTCCTTCAGCAAGCGGAATGCCGCTGTGACTGCCTCCACCTCATTTCTCAAACTAGATGTTATGGTATCATATAACAGATTATCCTGCACTGAACACTGTCCGTTAACTTACGCTGTGAACCCCTGGGAACTTATTTTGTCTCTTAACACAGAACTTTCCGTGAAGACGATTACATCACCTGGGCACGAATTGTTGTGAATCAATTGTCTCCAATTCAGCACAATCTGCTGCCAATCCCGGTTCAATGTGATTATAACCCTGCACAGGCCTGACTTTTCCTATGTTATTCTGACCCACTCCTGACCTCTCGCAATGTTCTCAAGCATGCACACTTCTCTGGTCGATTTCTCTGCCCAAGCTATCCACGATGTTCCCCATTTCACCATGAGTCTCATAACCGTGTCCCCCATCTTTGTCAACATTATGTATAAATTTCACAGTAATCAAAAAGAGACAGTCATCGTTTTTTTTTTTTTTGGGGGGGGGGGGGGGGGCACGTTATGAGAAGACACAAACTGGAACATGCTGTGACAAACTGAAATATTTGCGGAAAGAGATATAGAGGAAGACAGCGTGAGAAGATTCTTGACAGTCTTGTGTCAAAGCACGGAAGGGAGTCAACACACAAGTTGATCCATGACGTCGGAGATCGTAATTTGTAGAGAGGCATGTAGCCCACGCCAGCCGGCAAGGAACTGGGTGATGAAGAGACATCACAATTTGGGAAGCAACGTTCTAACCCTAACACATAGAAATACACTATAAAGTAATCATCTTGAACCCGGTGAAAGTAGAATACATCAACAAGCAGAATAGAACAAAATCTACCAACAGGAACACCAGGCTGGAGGGTCCTGCTCCATAAATAGTCAAATATGACTGAAGGCGGTTAGTTAAAACAAAAAAAAATTGTGTCTTGTTTTTCTGTGGGATGAAAATTATTTGTCTAACCTAGAACGTTTAACAATCTTTTCTTAATTATTTGCCAGTCTGTCTTTCCATGATGTTCGCTGAATTTATCACGGCTTCCGCATGTCGATAGCTTTAGTTCTGTCTGTCAGCAGTTTATAACCCACAACTCAGTAGGATTATAATAACGTATACAGAGCACCAAATGTCAAATTTCAATACGCAAAGACCAGCTACTTTATTTTGTTTGTTATATAGTAGGTTTGGTTATTACAGCATATCTAGATTATGTGGGAGCCATAACATCAGGTTTTTACATATTGCAAATACCCCTAGTTTTTTTCAAACATTTAAAGTAGGATGTTTTACATGCCTTGCCAGCTAACGTTTTCATCTGTCTGACCAACTAATGTGTTTCAGTCACAAAGTTTATTCATGAACATTTCAGCAGTTATTTTTTTTTATAACATACATGAAACATCCAACACAAAATTGTAATATCAGTATCACAGTTCATTCTGTATTTAACCATAAATTTCCTTCCATGTTAATTTAGACAAAGACAGATGTGCCGTAACATTTGGGCAACAAGTTTCACCCAAAATGATCTAACTTGCTTTTTATGTGGTTGCTGGAGGTAATCGTATATTCAAAATTGTCCTCTTGATGGCGTCTTCAGGTTTCAGGATACAATTGCCGATGACACGACCTAAAAAAACAATTTCCTATAAAGCTACTTTCACCTTAGTTAGACGGACTGTTATCACAGTTTTAGTCTTTCTAGAAGTGTCTTAAGACCAAATAAGTACTGATCCAGATCTTTGTGAAACAGAAAAATACCGTCCAAACAGTACATCGTATCGCCTCTGACGTGTCTCCACCTTGTCGTGGTAGAGGGGCTTGCGTGTCCTAATGATCCCCAAGAGCTTTCTGACTCAAGCACAGTTACATGTCGGACAGGCCTTGGGATAGGGACCAGACCAAGAGAGACACAACCTGCTGCTCTGCAGGTAGACTGAGGAAAGGCAGTCAAAGACCGAATCAGGCGCATGATGCCACTAATTCTTGGTCCAGACACATACTCTAAGGCTTCCGCTAAGGGATATGACTGAAAGTCTTTAAGTCAACATCCCCCGGATGTGAGAGCCGGGCCGATACTCACCCATAGAAAAATGGAGGTGAGATGCTAAGTCTGCTACATGCTTGGTCCAGATGCTTGTTCGAAGGCTCTCATCCGAGGGACAAGAGGGATCCCCGGATGAGAGAGTCTGGAAGTTATTCGCTCTCTGCTGCATGGAGGTAAGGTGCTGAGCCGGCAGCACATGTAGCCTACCTCGTGAGCGTTACTAAAGGTGGAAAAGCGTCCCAATCGCACGCAGTGGTCACGATGCAAGTCCGTAGTAGAGCTCATTGAGTGAGCGTAGTCAAAGGTGAAAAAAAAGTCTCACTAACACGAAATGGAACGCTTGGCTAGCGAATCCATTACGTGGAAGTCCAAAGTGAAAAGCTGCAGAGTGGATGTCATCTGCAGACTGAGGTAGAAAAACGTCTCATTAACATGAAATGGAACGCTTCCATAATGTGGAAGTCCGAAGCTAATGCTTACTGAGTGGATGTCGTCTGCAGACTGACCGTTCCTGGTCTGTGCGGGGAGCGGCCAGGGACAAACGAAATGCCAAATATATAGAAGTGAAGAATTAAAGCAGCCATGAGCAGGACGTGGCTAATCCTTGAGTGAGCCCAGTCTCAGAGTCCTATGTGCCGGCTCTGCAATTATGGAAGCCTCCCTGGATGGCGGAAAATACCCATGGACTGTTCCTGCCTTCCCTTGAGGGCTGATCGTAATGTCTTTGGCCGTTCTAACTTGATTAGCAGAAATGTGGACGACACCACAGCAGTAAGAGTCGAATGTCCCTCGAAACCACGGGAAGGCAAACCCGTTTACCAAACGCCCGCTGAAGTCGGATATGCTGGCCTAAGGGCCCAAATAAATCAGGCACAGCGCAAAAACGTCCGAGTGAAATGTCCCTGGTGCCTGACTAGGTTGTCTTCCGGCCAGAACAGCTCTATTTTGTTTTCCGGCCGGAACATGTCTGACAATCTAGTCATTAGGGCACAACGTTCGTACACGCCCGAACCGAAAGCTCGCTGAGTGGAAGTCGTCTGCAGACTGACCGTTCCTGGTTTGTGCAGGGAGCGGCCTGGGGCGAACGAAATGCCCAATATATTGAAGTGAGGAATTAAAGCAGCTATGTGCAGGATGTAACGATTCCTTGGGTGAGCCCAGCACCAGAGCGCTATGTGTCGGCCCTGCAATTATGGAAGCCTCCTTGGATGGCGGAAGATGCCATTGGACTGTCCCTGCCTCCCCTTGAGGGTGGACCGTGATGTCTTCGACCCTTCTAACTTGACCAGCTGGGCTGTGGACGACGCCACAAAAGTGAGAGTCCCCCAGGAATGCTAACCTGGTTTAAGGCGATGCTAACCTAAAAAAAAAAAAATTCGATATTTGGTCAGTTTGGCTTTGTTTGGAATAGTCCATTTTTAAACACCTTAGCATGTCTTCTATCAGATTCGGCACTTGTTTTTCTTTAAAAACTTATTTTAATGCAATATTCATATTTTACTGAACCCACCCTAGGTGTAGAATTGTCTACTTATTGAAAATTGTAACGAAATCGACGTTTTTTGAAACCATTACAAAGATATCTCGCCGATGCGTGATCCACGTGTTTCATCCATCCATCCATCATGTGCCATGCCGGTAAACGTGGGCGGTCATGTTCTGCCATCTCACTCGATCACCAGAGTCGTGGATCAATGTAACACGTGTTTCATACATCATTGTAAAGGTCACGAACTCCCTTAATTGTTCGTTAAACTTCGGGTTCGTTTAATTGAGAGCTTTTCTGTGTACGACGGTTTCTTTCGAATCAATAATCTTCCGGAAACTCCCATATATGGAACACCTCGCCGAATGCGCAAATCTCCGTTGGTGGAAACTGATCACGTGGGTTTCCAAGATGGCCGTTTTGTTGTGTTTTCGCTTGGCAACCGATCGACACGCGAATTGAAAAATACCTTTTCCCAAGAAGTTTAACATAAAATCATCTGCTCAACGTAAGAAATCACGCAGTCAATAACTGGCAAATGCTCGTGAGCACCGAAAAGCCTACCAGAACTTAAACATTACAGAAAAGTCTGAATTTGACACCAAGATAACTTTTTTAGTATTAAAAAAGCATGAAAATAATTTGTTTTTCCCCGTTCCGTTTTCTCATTTTGCCATATTTGTTTTTACGTTGTTTCAATTTTTTTCAAAAACTATGTGTCACATTACAATGAAACTTGGCAGACGTATTTTTCATTATATTATGTACAATTTATCAAGAGCATTTGTAAAACTATGATTTAGTTTTTGTGCAGTAGTAAAAGATACCAAAAAATTGTCAATAAAAATGTTGAAATTTGTTTTTAATTATGAAGACGAAAAATTCCAAGGGATATCATTAAAAGCTTCTGACAGAATATAACGGTCCTATTTCTGAATAAAAATACAAAAACATAAAGCCTGTGATTTAAAAAAAAATTAATGTTTTAAACCATAGTTAAGAAATCCAATGTGGCCGCTGTTTATCTTAGTTTCCATGGCAACCATTACTTACAAAGTCAATTTGACAGTATTTTATCAATCAGCAGTCTTCAGTATCAAACCCCATACCATAACAGAACATAGAAATTACATATTATAGAATTTAACATTGTAGGTTTAGCATCGCCTTAAGAAAACTCAAAAGTCGGATGTGTTGGCCTAAGGGTCTAGGCCCAAGGGTGCATAACAATACACCGCAATCACATCTGAAAAAAAAAGAATACACAAAGAAGAAGAAGAAGAAGAAGAAGAAGAAGAAGAAGAAGAAGAAGTATAGCGTATAAGTTTGATCTAAGAAGAAGAAGAAGAAGAAGAAGAAGAAGAAGAAGAAGAAGAAGGAGAAGAAGAAGAAGAAGAAGAAGAAGAAGAAGAAGAGAAGAAGAAGAAGAAGAAGAAGAAGAAGAAGAATAGCGTGTAAGTTTGATCTCTAGCCAACTTTCATAACATGTTGGCGCATGTAGTCTGCACATTTGATAAATAATGTTGTCTATAGCCACTAGAACAATCTGGGAGGTGCTGCAAAGACAGTGTAAGGCTTGCTCACCTTCGCCAAAAAGGGATATGCCAATAATATCCTGTAAACAAATCTAGCCGGTTAAAGTGTTTTGCTGTTGCCAGTTTAACGAATAAAGCATCAACATTCTTCATATTGTCTGTATCCAATGCGTTATTTGATTATATTTCCTAAAATCGATGCTAATACGTAGGCAACATCTTTGTGCGTATAATTGCCATAAGAAGTTAGCAGATGGTCTAATTATACCAAGCTGTAACAAACATCACAATCAACTCCAGCTGTTTGTATTTTTCTAGGGAATTTTATACTCAGAGGTTTGTCATTAATTTCTGAATGGTTGACGCTCATAACATTGTGAAAATCAATGCAAAGCATCTGCCCCCAAATTGGAAGTAGCTTTCAAAATTTCATATTACACTTCCCATAATTATCTTCTATATAGAGATTTAGTTCTACTTGTTCATTGTCTAATTTATTTTCATTATTATCTCACCATCATCATGTCCCATGTCGATAAGCGTGGGCGGTCATGTTTCGCTATCTTACACGATAACCATAGTCGTGGATCAGCTCCGTGTTCTTGTCTCGACTATACCACGTGGTTAAACCATCCAGGTATTTATGTATTTGCCTCTCCCCTGTTCTTTTCCCCCCAATCTTGCCATTTGTCACCAAGTTCTAAGATTTTTTTAATGTCATAACGTGTCCAAAAATTTTTGACCGTCTACGTCTAATTTCTCAGATCAATTTACGGTTTTCATTTGTTTCTTGTAGGACTTGGTCATTGGTTATTCTGTCCATGATATTCTTTGCATTTTCCTCAGAAACCACATTTCCACAGCTATCAGATGTTTTTCAGCCTGTCTGCTCATTGTCCACGCTTCACATCCATATAAAGGTACAGGTTCTATGTAGCACTTCAACACTCTTTTTCTCGTTGCAAATGCAATCTTTTTATTGATCATCATGTTTTTCTTGCAGAAGATTACCTTTGTCATGGCGATTCTTGTTCTAATCTCTTCAAGCATCTCCCATCACATGTTACGACTGTACCGAGATAATTGTACCGATTCAACGATGTATTACAATGGGGTATTTCCTTCTTCCTCGTGACTAACATAATCTGTGTCTTCTTACAATTTAATTCTAGCCCTGGTTGTTTCCAATATATGTTTTTTATAAGTCTAATGTCTTTCCCATCAAATTGTAGATCTGCAAGCATCTATACCATATTGACAAGTCTTACTCTATCGAAAGCCTTTGTGTAGTCAATAAAGCAAAGACGTATATCTTTGTTTACTTCTATAGAACGTTCAATTACTGTTCACAGCATATACACAACATTTACTGTTCCGTTGTCTTCTAAAACCACATTGTTCTCCTATTTCTGTCTGACTCTGTCTGACACAGCCCAATATCCTTGAACATATCTTGATGTTGGCCTATCCAAGATAACTGCTACACTTCTTTGTCGTTCTTCTAAAATCTTTATCTGTCTAAATCCCAGCCCCTTTCCATCTCGTTTCGCACATCTATATATATATATATATGAAAGAGAATGTTTGTGTCTTTGTGTGTCCTTTATGCGTTCTCGAACAGTCCATCCGATTGAGATGAAATTTTCTACAGATGTTCTTTTCATTCCCACGCAGCCACCTGGCATAGTTTGGTAGTTTAAAAACAGTTATTTACGTATTAAATTAATATTAATTGAAATATTGCAAGGGGACTTGAGTTGAGTTGAGTTAAGAACCGACATCACTGCACTCAGGACATTTCCATACGTGCTCAGTACCCTCGTTCAACAGCCAGCGAAGAGTCATACTACTAATCGTTCCCACCGCTATCTGATTAAAAGTTTTCCTGGTCTTCCCTCTCAGTTTTGTGATTCTTCCAGAATCCCTGCTGATCCCCCGCAATCTCATTCTTTCCACATATGGGTTCGCAATCTGTTCCTCCGCCTCTCCACCTGGTCCCACAAGCGTACAATCACCCCCCCCCCCTTGTCCATAGGCAAGATACCACCAAAAGGTGGGGGGGGGGGGGACTTAACTTAAGAAACAAAAGTTATATCAAGGGACATTACTTTTAGTAGAATTACTTTATTATGTAATTTAAATAATTGTTGTATTTTTCTTAAGTTTTATAAAATGTTTAAAGAAGTTATCTACAGTCACATGAGTTATAAACACAGTGATATAAACATTAAGGCATCTTCAAAGTTTTCATAAAAATAATGCATCAATTTTAGGTATGTGAAAATTTTCTAACTCATCTTTTTATTTCTCCTCGACATCTATACTCAATTATGTAATTTTTTTTGGCGAGAAAGTTAGTTGAATATCCTTTGAATTACGCCTCAGTCATCCCAGCATTTATTGGGTTTTCGTGATATCTTCGTAAGTTTACGTTCAGTAGTTTCAGGTTGCCCTATTTAGTTATTGGAATGAAGATTGTTCTCTTCCAATCTGTTCGCCATATTTGCGGGAAAAGGGAGCTTATATGACTACTTATATGAATTAAATGAGACGATCCCCACCAGGAGATAGGCGAAGCCGGGCCTGGACGTCTAGATCCTAATATATTAATCTTCTCTCTTTCTATTTCTTGTTTGATGTTATCTAATTTCCCGTCGTCGCTTAACTTTCGAACATTCCATGTTGCTAATTTCAATGTTCCTGTCCTTTTATTGTGATGATCTGTAATTAGGCGAATCATGATAAACTAGGCAACTTTAAAGTAGGTAGTTTGCCGTTGCTTTCCTTCCTAGCAGTGATCATACTGGTCGGAGACCGCACCATTACCTCTTGAAAGAGATCCTCTGCCTGCGGTCGTGAAACTTGAAACCATAACCAACAACTATCTGTCGGCTGCCCTCAAATTTTCATCCACCACCTGCCTTCCGTGGCTTCTTGTGAACAACCCACCCCCCCCCCCCCCCCAAAAAAAAAAAACAAACAAACAAAAACAAACGAATACGAAATAACAACACATAATCCACAGCGAAACACTAAAAACGGCGTCGTCTGAAAACGTTACTTCGTCGCCATTTTACCGGAAGTTCATGTTGATATACTATTTTCTAATATAGCCAGCCTGCCTACATGTCTGTGCTTTATTTATTGTCATTTAATTTATCTAAGCCCTGCCAAGGTTAAATAAAAAAATTAAAAAAAAACTACCCAAAAATTAGAGAATAAGAGAGAGAGAGAGAGAGAGAGAGAGAGAGAGAGAGAGAGAGAGAGAGAGAGAGAGAGAGAGAGAGAGAGAGAGAGCTAAACACATACACACACAGAGAGAGAGAGAGAGAGAGAGAGAGAGAGAGAGAGAGAGAGAGAGAGAGAGAGAGAGAGAGAGTATGAGTAAATGTTTGTTAGTGTGTTAATGATTGTGAATGGGTATATGTGTATGCGAAGGAGTGTGTATTTGTGAATTATGGTGAGGGTGTGTGAGAGTGTATGTAAATGATGTATATATGCATGAATGTGTGCATATAGTTATGTATATATGTGTTTATACACGTGTGAAGTAAGTTTGTGTCTGTGAATGTAACATGCACAATAGATAACTGATGTACGAAAGATGAGTGGTTGGAAAGCTCAAATCATTCGTTTTGACTTGAAGTCACTCACTCCAACATCTGAATATTAATCGTAGTCACAATACGTAAAATACCCAGAATTAAAAAAAATGCTAATTACATAGAACATTAGTCATGTTAACAAACTATTCGTTTCCTTTAGCATTATAATAGAAAAGTATTTAAAAAATAAATTAAGGATCGTCAGATTAGCAAAGGAAGGCGAATGGCTTCATCAGCCTGTTACTGACATAACCTATGATGAGACCAAGAGATTTATAATAAGAAGCAGTTATAGAATCAAGTGGAAATCATAGCATCCAGGTCACTAGAAAGATGATGCATATTACCAACTTAACCGAAGAGAACAAGTGACAAATCTTCTGCCCACGAACCGGCCACCTTAGGCTGAAATATCACATGTTTAATCAACTAAATATCGGAGATGCTGATGAATGTAACTGTGGAACAGGTAAATTTACCACTAAACATTTGTTGCAGGAGTGTCCAACATATGCAGCGCAAAGTATCTTGACCCACACTCTCTCCATTTGAGGACAGACTTTATGAGGATGTCAAGAAGATTAAGATGACTGCTGCTTTCTTTGCATTTATTCATAATGACGCCTTGAGGTGAATGAAGAAGAAGAAGAAGAAGAAGAAGAAGAAGAAGAAGAAGAAGAAGTATAATAATAATAATAATAATAATAATAATAATAATAATAATAATAATAATAATAATAATAATAATAAGAACACATAATTTTAAGAGACACAAATTGGGTTTGTTGCGAATAAAGGAAAAGGGAGTTTATTTCTACCTTTATGTATATTGACACTTTATGGAAAATTCAGGCTTACAGCTATGTCTATGGCAAGTTTGTTTTTGTGGTTGTAAATAAATGCACTGTGTATATCTGTGTTACTGTCATTAGACATGTAGGACTACTGTTAAACAGTCCAAGCCACTCGATAACATCCTTTAGTACACATATATGTATATTTATAACGTCGATACGAACACCGGGTAGGGCAGCACTTACCACGAACAATCGGCAATAATTTACTAGTGAATACTTTCAGCGACTAATCACATTACAAGATAACATTGCCTTCTGCAGGCTTTCCAATGGAAAAAGAAAATTTTCCTGAAGCAGTTTGTTGCTATGGATCTGTGGTGAGATAGGACATTCACATGGTGTAGGCCAATGGTTCTCAACCGGTGGGGAATTCCCCCTCAGGGGGGAATTTTAGGGTTCCATGGGGGGGGGGGGAATTAAGATGATTTCAAGAGCACGTTAATACAAGAACCGATTACTTGATATTGTTTTTCTCTTCATACTGTACGGTTCTGTACGTCTCACCCTTCTAACATTCAATTTATAAATTAAGTAGACCCACAAATCATGTTTTATGTGGACCCCTAGACTTGTTTTAGTATGTGCTATTAAATTTAGCTTCCATTATTACGTATACTGTGTAGGGGCGGGACGGGATTTTTAGATAGGAAATACGAAAGGGAGGAATGACGTTCTGAAAATATGGTGAAGGGAGGCATGGGCCAAAAAAGGTTGAGATCCACTGGTGTAGGCCTTAATGCACGGAGAACTGGGGGGGGGGGGGGCGCAATCTTTCCCTCACGTAGCAGGCGACGAGATCAGGAGCTCAACCCTTATCCTACCATGTTCATGACATTATCAGCGCAATTCCCTTTCAACTTCGATAGCCTGTCTGGTGGGCTTTGCAACCCACAAGAAATAGCACATTACACGGAAAAATTTTAGTACGACGGCAACTAACACCGGGGACTATTGGTATCTGTTGGTAGGGCTCAACCATCTTCTGGCTGCTGTCCATGCCTCAACTTTAATGAGCACGACTTCACTCGTCTTGCCTCCGTTCTCTGCATATCCTATTACAGTACATCGCTGCCAACACCAGCATTTTACCGCTGTTGTTGATTTCTTGGGAAGATTACGCTCAGTAGTTTGCCACTGCTTTCTGAGCGGCAGGCTCACTTATCCCGTATGTAACGGGTGAGGCGAGAACCGCTACCGATTCTTGAGCAGCCGCGTTTGCTCACGTGGATAAACGGGATTACGGAGAAAGTCGCTAACACCTAGGCCAGGGAGACTGGCACACCGTTCTCTACTACTGCTCTTTTCAT
>JACEFZ010003760.1:40000-63327 GCA_014155875.1 Cepaea nemoralis | reverse complement strand
TCTGCACGCAGACACCTGTAACAAGTGGGAAGAAATATGCACTGTTGTAGATAAACGTGTGCAGTTAAAGTAATGAATAAGCCGAAACCATAACAGACTGATTGTGTCTGCGATCTTTGATAGTATTTGTTTCCTCCATTCTTTGACAGGTGGATCAGTGGGTGTTGCAGCAAATCAGCTTTCTTGTGAACAGCCAGGCCAGACATCACAGTCAATAGCCACAGCATCCTCTACTCCAGCAACATCTGACAGACAGCCAGCAGCACCACTAGCTTCTACAGCGACAACATCCTACAGACAGTCAACAGAGTCTGTTCAACCTGCAGGTTGGTCTCTGATGTTGGAATGATTTATATAATGACACACACAGTAAGCCTAGTTTATGTTTGATCTCTGGACACTATATGACCTCCCAGATAAAATCAAAGTGTTTCTTTGCCAGTATTATCTTATTGAAGTACCCGTGGTCATTCAGTGAAGTCAGAAAGATATTTGAAGTCAAGACCAGAAAACAACAAGAACTCACCGATACTGCACACATTTAAAGAAATGAACCAAAAAGAACTCACTGATGCTGCAAACATCTGAAGACAGGAAACAAAAAGAACTCACTGATGCTGGAAACATTTAAGGACAGGAAACAACAAGAACTCACTGATGCTGCACACATTTGATGAAAGAAAACAAAAAGAACTCACTGATGCTGCAAACATTTGAAGTTAGGAAACCATAAGAACTCACTGATGCTGCAAACATTTGAAGAAAGGAAACACGGACAGATGAATTTGCGGTAAAGGACTTGGTATTACTGGAATAGTTAATGTAACTAAACTGATCGCTTATCTAGAAAAATAGAAACAATGTTATACATCAAACACGATAACAAGTGATATTATACTTGACGAAAAATGCTTAACTAAGTAAATAAATCACAACATCAGATAGAGGATGTGAACAGAGATTAAGAGCAGCATAGGTCAAGCACAATCTGTATTTGAGACCATGAACAAATCTGACAGAATAAGTAACATTTCTTCAATATCAGAAAGAGAGGACTGAAATATTATATGAAACCAGTGCTGCTGTATGACAGTGGATCATGGAATGTGAACCAACAAATTAGGAGGAGCTTGGAGGAAATCGAAGTCTGGCTGTGACATGAACGTTGCCAATACCTGGAACAGGCTAATGAAAGCAGCTCATTATATACAACTATGATCAAGTGTCAGTTATCAGTTATCAGTTATCAGTTTTCAGTTGTGGTATCTTCATTGCACTCCGGACAGGTCCATGGGTGCTCAGATCCTCCCCCCCTCCCCTAGCATAAGCATCAGCGTTCGGTGGCTAATAGTGCCAGTTCTGTGTTGGTTAACGAGGCACCTCGTTTTCCCTATGTACCTCTCGTGTTCATCGATCAAATAATGACAAGAGAGAGCACGGAGAACATCCTGACGACTGGAGAGATCAGCGATAAAAGAAAAGCACTGGAGAACATCATAACGACTGGAGGTAGGTCAGCATGGTCCGAATGGATAAGAACGCATGTTCTTAAACATCCGGTGTGCTGATGCCGAGGTAAAGGTTCACCCCCTACACCGGACAGTTGGACTAAAATGTTGACCTATCGTCCTTGACGTGGGGACGTAAATTACAAGTACCTCTGAATTCGGAGTAGGTTCGCCTCATGGCGAGGGAAACTGTTAATAGGTAACGCCAATCCACAAGCAAAATTCATCCCAGCACGACTAGAAGTAGTGTGCATGGATTATGCTTGGGTTCAAAGAGAGCGAGCGTAAAAGAAAAAAAAGTAACGATTGGAAAGATGAGCGATAAAAGAGACAAGATGCACACTGAAGGAATCGATACTGGCTGTCTTAGACGTTGGCGTGGAGGTATGTCATGGATATTATTGAGCTATCAGATCTGTACACATATTTTTATTTTACCCTCTTTAGGGCATTGTGGGATGTGGATTTTAATTCCTGAGAATATTGTTAAGATGTCTAGGGGTGTTTATTGATTCTCTGGTCACTGGTTAGAATGCAGGGTGATCAGGGATATTTACCACAAATCCCAGGAGAAAAGAGTTCAATCCTTGAAACAATGGCATCTGTGTGTAGGTTTCCCTTCCCACTTCATCACCCTTTAAATTCACTATAGTGCTAGAAGGATATTGATTGCTCACAACATATAAACAACCACTTGTTGGACACCACATTTACTTGATGTACACAACACTTTTGGACAAACAGTTCAGGTATTAACTCAAGATCTGCAGTTACATATATAGGTGTAATAAACACTATGCATTTTCAGACAGGCATGGGATTCATTGCATTATTACAATATAGTACCCAGTGACCCCCAAAAAAAACAACAATGTTATTACAAACAACAGAACAACCACAAATTGGGTCTACTTTCATTTTCCCTCATAATTAAGGCAAATAAAGATATTAAATAGAACCCAACATAACATTGATTTCTGACACCTTTTCACATTCTCTCATTTTAAAAATAATGAGTTGGTGTCAAAATACTATACCATACTATACCATTGGGAAAAAAACTACTGACCTGTTACCTTCAGAAAAAAAACCAACACATAAACAGCCTTTTGTATTACTAATTAAACTAATTAATAGAGTCATTTTACTCCTGGTGTGCGGTTAAGGGTTCATCTTTGCTGTCGATTAGATCCTTTTCCCATTATCTGGGTACCGAATTAATGCACTCAGTTATGTTCCTAATATTTATCCACTGGTAATTGGCTGGTGACTATTTTATACTCCATAATCCAGGAATTGAAAAATCACACACCATATATCCCCTCCGTTTGGGGCTAGAATCACGAATATTCTGTTGCCTTAGGCTCGGTGCCCTTTTTGTGAAATTTGGTGCCTCCGGTTGGTCATACTTCAGGAGTTCCACTTAAGCTTTGCAGAAGGTAATTCCCTTTATCATCAGGTCTGATGAAAAGTTGACGTCCATTCAGCTTCTCGGCTTATAATATCCGACTACCAAATTGGCTTACACTAAGGTTTCACCCACCTAGTCGCGAGTCTATAACCCATGGCATTTAGGCTGACATTGGACCGGCAAGGAATTAGTCGTTGTTATCTAGTCCAGTGTAGAACTTTAATTGACTGAGAGGCATCTCATGGTAGTATCTGTGACTAGGGCCACAATTGATCTATACCTACATATATCCACAGATGAATAAATCCAGCACAGTAACAGGGTTGCAAACAATTGGATGATTCCTCTTGTTGCTGATGTAGAGGCATTTAGTTGCTTTCATATGATCTTTTATCTGATGGTGTTCAGGGTTTGGAACCTTGAGGTAATCTGGTTTCGTAGTTATGTTTCAGATGATATTAAGTTTGTACCTTGGTTGTATTGGCTTATGTGGTTCAGTGTCTTCTCCCATTTTGAGTTGGTGTTCATAGCTAGAACTTGGGGTTGCATGGCTGGAACCTTATGTTTGACTGTTGCAGCTGTGAGATGTTCTTTCGAAGACTTATCCATTGTGGATATTAACTTGGTAATCCAACCAACAGTTGAAGGTTACTCACTGTTGTTAGTTTTAGTAACTTGCTAGAAGGATTGTCCCAGTTTCACTGACTTGGTTGAATGATGAGGCCATAGGTGATACTTCTCAGAAGTAACGCAAACGATACACTGTTGTCAGTACTCTGATGATCTTCATCTTTGTAGATTATTAGATCTTGAAGTCCATCCTGGATATTCCTACTAAAATAGGACTTAATCACTCACCCAGTCAGTTGTCTTCTAATTTATCTGTTGCTCGCTATGGAGCTATTGAGCGCAGCAGTCCATGGGTATTTCTAGATGCAGACTATGGTTAGGACATTCACTTTCTGGCTGTTGACCCAGGATCCAGGTTTAGTGATATAGTCCCACCACATTCAACCACCACCTGCTTCTCTTCTATAGAAAAGGGATGACAAGAATACAACACGAGCATTAACCTACTGTGTTATGGTAAAAGTTTACAACACAATTACAAACACAAATACAAAACAACAAGGGGAGAAGGGGAAAGGAGTGGGTGTCCACGTTCCACTGTCCCTCATTGCTGAGTAGAGCCATTCTGACTCTTCATAGTGAGTAAGGTATTTTCTCACTTATATTTATGTTCTGTTGTTACTGGGACTATTAGATGAGTGAAGTCATTCTGTCCATCCAACTATGTTGATATTGTCTCTCTCATTACTTGAAGAGAATAGCCTATACAGAATCTCTGTGGTTTCTAATGCCGCGTCTTCCTTTCGGCACTATAATCATCATTAGGTCAAGACTATTCAACATTGGCTTCTTAAGTACTGACATACACATGGATTCTTACATCAACATCCTCTAATCCCAAGGTGCAACATTAAAATGTATATTCCCACAGGAAAAAGTAACAATCAGAACAGAGAAAATTCTCATACCAGAAAAAAAACATACATGTACATTTCTCTGATATTAAGTACATGATAATCATACATAATAATTTAATCATAAATTTAATGCAGGGAGCCTAATGGTTTTGAATTTTCTTCAGGGTTAATCATAACTAAAACATCATTGTTTTTCCCCACTGCGTACAGCAGATGAGGATAGTAGCCGCTGTGATATATTTTGTCAATGACTGCTATTATTCGGAGGGTATTTATTAGAATAACTTATGCCGCATGGTCCAGTATTCTGAATATTGCAAGCAATTTATTCACATCAATCTTCGCTTCTGTTTCTACTACGGTGAGGCGATGGGGATTGAATCCTATCCGAACATGCATTTACATCACGCGTTTACTTTAATTGTTCATGAATTTATATTCTCAAACATGGCATTCTCCTAACACTATTTTATGAAATGATTATATGTTCTTCACCTACTATGGAGTGGTTATTAATCTGTTAACAAAAGGATGGTACTAAAATTTAGCACTATAGTTCCAAGTTACAGATTATGATGTGGCGAAGTATTTTATCCCCTGACTAAGAGTCAGGAATAGGCGTAATCATTTGTATGTCCCGCATGGATAAAACACCTTTCTATAGTACATAGATTATTTGCAGATTTCTAAGCATAAATAGTGAGATATTGTTCACAGTGCCTAGAAGTTTTAACATAGGAATATGAAATTGACAGACACTAAGTTCTTTACTATGAAGTATGAATCAGGGGTCTGCTCCTACATTGAGAAAATCTCTAGAATGTGTTTCAGACATGAGAGTTGATACTTTATGTGTACTACAGTACACATAATATTCATAGGTTATAAACACTATTAGTTAGATATAAGTTCATAATGCCTATAAAAGATATTAACATAGGGATTTGAAATTGTAAGACATAGGAAAAATTACAGCGTGGCGCCCACATGTGTTTCCTTGGTAAACATCATCCAGCCTGGTTTAAGAGAATTGTAACTAATTCTTAATTAAACATACTGGTCTATGTAATACATAAATCCATCTTAATAATGTAGATATAACATACCAATAGCTTGAAGAGAATCATGTTTTAAAGGCAACAATACCTTTTCCCCACACGGGGAAAGAAATCCCACAAGGGAACGCACGTCTGTTTACTTTCTTAGCTTGAACTAAAAATGGCTACACTGGGCCTTTGTCTTACAATCAGTCGACGACTGTTGGCCAGGTACGTAGGCCAAAATAAGGCCAAATTAATTTAGCTACCCTACGGGTTAGTTTTTATCCTATATTCAGTAAGATACTTAAACCGTAGTTGAAAGGGGTTGTTTATTTTTAAGGGAGTCAATAAATAGGAAAGGGTAAGGACGTTTTATTATATCACACGCCTCCCCCGTTTAAGACATTTATTTCTTTCAGAAAATAAATGGTCAAGTAGTACTCTACAATTTCCGTCTTTACATTGACTCACCTAGTATCCATCCCTTATTAATTTCTTGTATTACTTCCCTATGTTATATAATCAGAGCCACGTCCATTTTCTTTTAGTCACGACAACTGGCATAACCTTAAAGGATTATTTCTCTTTTAGTGAAAGAGTGTAGCACCCTCTCCACTGTTGTCAGCTATTGTTTGAAATATGAGTGGTTATCTGATAATTTGTTACTTTCAAGTACTAGTTTGTCTGCATCAAACCGACTTTTTGAAGCAATTGAAATATCATCATTAAGCTTGCAATAGCCTGATGATACTGTTCATATGAGATCATTTGCTGAATTTCTTTTCCCAATATATTTAGTCTGGCGTTAAGAACTGGAGAAAGTCCTGAGTACTTCTACATGGGTTATTAAGAAACCTAACATCTGCATTTTGCTGATTCTGGGTTTTGTGCGTCCACTCCCCTCAGATTCTTTTCCCAGCAGAAAGTCTCTTCTCTCCTTGTAGTTCATTTATGGTCTACGTGTAACCACTGCTAACTTAAGCATGACTAGTTGGGATATATACCAGCTTGATTCCTCTCTCGTTAGATTATTAATCTTGAGATTATGTTAAAACCGACGGTTAATTCTGCGTCTACTGATAGCATATTAAACTCGCCCGTCTCCCTGTAAGTTAGACGTTTGTTTTAACTATAGATCTGATATTTAAAGGAAGCTAAAGATGGTTCCTGTTGAATACATTTTCATCCAACACATCATGTGTTTGGGTTATTAGTCGAGTTATGGGATTTTCCGATCAGTTTTGATAACTACTGATTAGAGTGGTGTCCCTTTCTCTTGCGGGTTTTCCCGGAGAATCTCGTCTAACATGTAAACAAGGTCCAACTTTTCTAGATTTCCGTTCTGAACCGAATATTCCGGGGAACATGAATCTATCAGAAATGAAGTAATTCTTAGCTTACTTTCTCTGCTTTTCCTTCTAACCTAGATCTATTTTACGCTAGAATCCTTATTAGTAATTCTAACTGATGTGTTTGAGTTTCACTCTGTATTTGTTGCTTTGGTGTTGAATTACGAGCAATTTTGCGTCGCTTGGCGTACATTGATCGTCGTCTGCCTCCCTCCAGGTTTTAGACTATTTTCAACTTAGCAACATACATTATTATGTAGGTTCAGACGTATTGTCTCCTACTATATATAATCAGTTCAGTGAGAAGTTAAAAGCCCCTTTTATGGTTTCCTGTGATAGTCTTCCAGACAATCAAGTTGCTGGTTCACTTCCAGTTATGGATGTGGATTACTAGTCTTTGTAAAATTACTATTACATCTGTATATCCCTCTCATACTGGCGTCTCCTGAGTTGTGTCCTCAAGATAACAGGTAAGGTACTCTTAATGTTTCTCTCCAGTTTTGTTTTCATCCGTTTAATACATGGAAACTCTGGATTTATTTAGATTGACTAAGGTCTATCTTTGAACTGTTATATAATTTACTAGCTGGATTCCTGATTGAAATTCCTAATCTAGTAAACTATCAAGCAATTCTTCAGCTATATGCTCCAATTTGCTTGGTTTTTACACAGCTATATTCCATTCTTCTAGCATGGATTCACTGTATAAGTTTTAGGCGTTTCCTCTCTCTTTACGTCAAGGGGTTCGTCCTATCTATAAACAGCATCTTTTTCAAGAGTTGTTTATTTAATTGTTGCTTCTCTGAGTCGTATCAGTTATTGAAGCTCATCTCTGTCAGTCTGGATCTGCTTTCACATATTTAATGCTGGCATATCATCCAATCAGAAATGAGATGTAGAAATCTGTTTCGCCTTGCGATTGATTTCTGATTCATCTACCTATTAGTAGGCTTCGAGCATTATCTAGAATTTAGTTACTCGGTTAGTTTTAAAGAAAATACAATTGAGTCGCGCGCCTCTGTTGTACTACTTTATTTTGCCCTTTTTAATTCTTCCCTTATGAGAATATTAATGTTAGTTAGGCAATTATTGAAATAACTTTACGTAAGCTAATCGCTAACTAAAAAGTTGTTTCATTCCTCTTTTTGATGAGGACTTCTCATAGTGAACATTTCACTTAAGTGAGGTTAAACTGTAAATTTCAAAGTTAAGGAGCCAATTTCTGAAATGTTTAGTCTCTTACTAGAGATTAGCACAGATTTTTTCCGGTATCTCCTGAAGTTCATTTGAAATTCCAATTTCTTAAGTTAATTCTTTAATTATACCTTTTACATACCTATACGGTCTGTTTCCGCTACCATTAATAATGGAATCGGGGTGGATAATTTAAAGAAATACCTTATATTCTGTTGGATCAGTTAAGTGAGTTGATCAGGCTCCCTTAAATCACCAGATGAATATTTTGGTTGACCCTATTTATTAACATATGGGCCATCTGAGTTAGTTAATAATACTACTCATATCACCGGTGGGATAGCATAAGTGTCTATATGGCTTTTCTTCCTAAGTATCCATCAGTTATTCACTTTACTTTACTACCGGTGTTGTAGAACATGTTATGTCATATGAAAAAAGGATTAAATTAGGGTGCCCCTAAATACTGCACATTCTTACAATATTCCTTCCCTTCCATTAACTATGTCTACATTTTTGCAAGTGGTGGTTTAGGCCTTAACCTTAGTTCATTTACTTTAGTTACTGCTATTTTCCCCTGGTTTAATTCATCTCTCAGGTATTATTTACTGTCCTACTGAATCATCATTTGTTGATTAAATTTTTCCCTTAAAAAAATTTATTGGATTTTTAACTTATCTGTCCTAATTATCTATAAAATTGTCTATCACTCTCTGCTGCCTTGGTAACTTTTCAATATTACATGAATTATACAAGCAGATCAAGCATGAAAATACAATGATAATCAATGACAAAATAGTTAATTAACACATGATTCATATGTAGGAACATAAACCTTATGGATACATAATATAGTAGTGTGTTCATGACTACACCACTTTTAAACCATTTAAAGAGAATATCAGAGTAGCAGAACCATACCTCAAACATCAAATGGGAATGACTATGAATTCTAAACATTCACTGAATTACCTATCTTATGTGAGTTTACCATCCCAGAGACCTTACTACTGGAGGTTCATTACTGGACTTAAGTTTCCCATCAATAAAATATAAAATATGAGTTTTTAAAAAAAATCTCATACCCAACAACCAACTACATGATGCATCTACCAGAATCAAGATATTACCTGTGAACAGTTTTGTACAAAAAAAAACCTATATTTATCTGAGCCATTATGGGTTCACATAACACTTGACTCAGCTCATACTAATGAGTGATTAGGTCTGTTACTAACACTATAACATTCTGAAGTGACTTGGTTTTCCTGCGAGAGGTTTTCCCTGAATTCTTATACCCACAATAATACACCAATTGTGATGTTTACCATGAGTTTTAAATCCCGGACGATGCCCACACATGTGGGATGTGGATTTTAATTCCTGAGAATATTGTTAAGATGTCTAGGGGTTTTTATTGATTCTCTGGTCACTGGTTAGAATGCAGGGTGATTGTCGTGTCCTCCTTTACAGTGTCGTCCCTGGAGTGAAGAGAGTCGACACCCACATTATAATAATTTTTTCCTCTCAATATTCTGGAGAATCCACCAGCTTCCGTCCAACACACTCCATCAGCCTATGGACACCTTTTCCTATCACTCTCTCACTGTCGTACTCTGCCCCCTTCTCATACTTCCCCAACGCAACATACTCAACAACTCTTGCTTCTAAAAATTAATAAAGATTAATTTATTAAAAGAAAAAGTGTAACGTATATGAGACGTGTATGTGAAGAAAATGTGTGACGTGTTCTATAAAGTGTGTAGAATCGGACTCTCAGACAACAACCCAGTCAGCTGATCCCAGCAAGGATAGACCACAGCACGTTACGTCAGAACATGTACTTCTCACCCAGTGCCGAAACCATCTTGCCGGATACTGCTTTGCCTCTGTAGACCTCTGGTAATCCCATTTCATGAACATCCGAATAGACACCGGTGGTATTAACAGTTAATCATGGACCGGTTGCACTCTACACAATGTCCGTTCCTATCGTTCCTAAAAAAAACTGCACAAGTCCTTTGTAGTGTGTACACAGTCATTAATGTTAATTGTTAATGTTATTGATCCTCACTCGTGTCTATCTAGCCTCACGTATAATGTCTTGTGTTCTATTACACGAGATTATATAACACTAGGTAACTATTAGACTGTTCTCTTTAGCTACTACTGTCTGATGCTGTGTGGTGCATCAGTAATCATCACTATCTTTGGTGAACCAACTTCCTCCTAGCTTTAGTTACGTTCTGTATGCAACTTTATTGATTGTTGAACTGGTGTTCTTCCGAATGGAATGTGATTCTTTCCCAAAACTTTGTTGAGTTCCTTGGATCTGGTAGGGAACCTAGGATAGAAACAACACATCTGGTGATAGTACTAGTCACTGAATCCTTTCGGCTGAGTGTAAGCCTATCACCTTGCCTAATGAGCTTTAGCTAACTAGACTTAGTCATAGAGCAGATTAGCTACCCACCTAGAGCCGAATCAGGCTATGACAAAGAAAAAATCAGCAAACAGAATGCGGAAACCCCGCCCACCAGGGACACCTACGGGAAGATCCCAATTATCCCTCATTACTCAATTCTCAACTAGTAAAGCTTATCAACACTTCACTAATCTATTCTTAACTAGCAGAGTTAATATCACTATTCTACTCTAACTAGTTTCCACTAACAGTGCTTATCATCACACTATAGTTTAACAAGGCCACAATCTATATTAATTAGAACTAATATTATAATAGGTTATACCTTAAATGGCACTACTGCAGTCCTATCAATCATATCTACATCTGCCATTATAGGCACGTGTAAAATTAAGTCACTAATTAACACACGGTAGATATTATTTCCACTAAGCACTGCAGTGCCTTTCACTCCGACTAGAGCCACATTTTCAAGTCCCCCTAGTTGGCCCCAACTCGGGTTTATATGGCAACCTACCAAAGTTGGCCACGTGACGTTCTCCTTTATGCCCCCACACAGGTGGCACAGTGGCAGATCATCCCCTGTCAGGGTTCATCCTCCCTCTGGCTCCCTCCATGTTAGATCTGTCATCACTGGTTTAGACATCCAAAACAATCTAGAGAGTTACTGTCGAGTTCCAACAAAGAGTTTCGATACCAAGCTGCCAATCATGGTTTCCAAACACGCTTACATTGTGCACGTGACGTTGTTCATGTCCGGCAGGTGTTCCACTGTTTTCAATAACACCCTCAACTTTCTGTCATGTGCTGACAGTCAAACCTCCATTCCGTCTGATGTCCGGAACTATAGATGACAAACGGAACCATTCCATATCCTGCGCGGCCAATTATATGTGATTTTTAACTGTTATGAACTGCCAACGCGTTTATATCCCTTCCTTCTCACTCACCGCCAATGTGTATATGGGCTGACCCGATGTAACCCGTGCAGCTGTGTTTACTCTGTTAGTACGACTGTTGTGGCCTAGAAAATATACGCCAAGCAAACGTCGGTATTATTATCTGGTTAACTCATGGCGAGCTCGTGACATAGGCCCCCTCTTAAGAGAGTAGTCCATCTCACTCTTCTCCACCATGAGTTAAATCCAGATGATTCATTCCTCTTCTTCAGGAGCTGGATGTCTTGACAAGAAATCCGCTCCAACATTTTCCTTCCCAGGAATGTACTCCACGGTGAAATTATAAGGTTGAAGTAACAACGACCACCGCATCAAACGTGCGTTGAGCTTCTGAGAAGTAGCCAGGAACATCAGGGGCTGATGATCCGACCTGGACCCGAAACTTAACTCCATACAAATATGGCTGAAATTTTTGCACTGGCCCATACAAGGGACAAGCACTCTCTCTCGACGGTTGAATAATTCCTCTCTGCCTGTAGAAGTTTCTTACTTGCGTATGCCACAGGTTCAAAACCGAAGCATCGTCTTTTCCTTCCTGTAACAAAGCGGCTCCAATTCCAATCGCACTCGCATCTGTTCTCAACACAAATTGTTTGGGAAAGGTCAGGGAGCTGTAATACAGGTTTGCTGACCAAGGCCTCCTTTAACTGACTATAGGCATTCTCACATTCTGGTGTCCAAATGATTTGGTCCGGGAATCCCTTTTTCAAGGTTTCCGTCAACGGAGCTCCCAGTTCAGTGAAATGTGGGATAAATTTGTGATAGAACCCACACAACGAGAGAAAAGATCGCACATCCTTCTTCGTTTTTGGCCTTGGTGCATTTCTGATTTTCTCCAGGTTCTTTTCTTCCGGGACTATGTGTCCTGGAGTGATGGTGTGGCCTAGAAATTCCAGAGTCTGGTAACCAATCATGCACTTGGTTGGACGAGCGGTAAGCCCTGCTTCCTTGAGCCTATTAAACACTCTCTCCAAGGATTGTAAGTGGTCATCCAAGCTGTCACTGGAAATCAGAATATCATCCATGAAAGAGATGATGGACGGATCCTGTAACGGATCTAGTAAAGTCCTCATCATGCGTGTAAACACACTAGGTGCATTGCTGAGTCCAAAGGGATGACCTTGAATTCGTAGTGTCCACTGGGTGTACTGAAAGCTAACAGTGGTCGAATCTCCGGTTTGACTGGTATCTGATAGTACCCCCGACTCAGATCCACCTTTGAAAAGTACCGAGCCTTATAGAGCCTAGCGAATAACTGAGTTGGATTCGGCAAAGGTTCCACCTGAAACTGTGTATGACTGTTCAGAAGTCGGTAGTCTATACACAACCGGTGTTCTCCACTTGGTTTGCGTAACAAAACTACCCCCTCATTGTATGGGGATGTGGATGGTGCAATCACGTCATCCTCCAGCAATTTTTGTATTTCCTCCTCCAGGGCCTTTTCTTTAGAGAATGGCACTGGGTAAACCTTTTGGCGAACAGGCTCCTGTGTGGTCAAAGTCATCTCGGAACTCAACCAACCTCGTTCGTCCTGGTTGATCAGTCAGTATCTCCTTATGAGACTTGAGAACCTGGGTTATCCTTTCCCTCTCCTGGGAGGTCAGATCAGGGTTCACGTGCACATCCCTATAGGTTTCCTGGTGTACCAAGGGATATTCCCTGCCCTCGCTGGTTCCCACTTCAGTCTCCACTGCAACTGCCATTGCCATGAGGTGCGCTGCTTGTCTCCGGGTCTCTCTTCGTATTTCCGCAAGAGATTGATATGGAAAATCTTCGACTTTCCCGATCCGGATCTGATAGTTGGTTCTGGATATAACCCTTTCCACGGGAAATGGTCCTTGCCAACCTATCTCCAGTTTGTTGTTTCCCGTTGGGAGTAGCAACAAGACTTTATCTCCCACCTCTAGAGATCTTTCTTTAGACCTACGGTTGTAGTAAGCCGCATGTCTTTTCCTGGCCTTTTTCAAGTTTTGATTTGCCAGAGTCCATCCCTTGTGGAGTTTTTCTTTCAGTTCCTCCACGTATTTGTAGGATGAGATCACTTCTTCTGACGTCCCCTCTTCAGTCCAACTCCTCAACATGGCTTCCAACGGTCCCTTTGATTGGAACGACCAAACAGCAACGTAGCGGTGGGTAGTCCTGTTGAGCCATGAGGAACTTCCCGATAGGCAAAGAGTGCTGCTGGGATATATTCATCCCACCTATCAGGTTTTCCTGCGCTAGTTTCCTGAGCATTGTCATCAACGTGCCGTTGAAACGCTCTACTTGTCCATTGGCTTGAGGGTGGTAAGGGCTGGTATGTATGTGGTTAGAGTGAAACACCCTAAATACCTCCTCCATGAGTTTTCCACAAAACTGAGATCCATTGTCCGTCAGAATTTGATCCGGAAAGCCTAATCTGGTAAAAGCCTCCATCAGTGCGTCCGCCACTCTTTTCGAGTCATTCGTGGTCAACGGTATAGCCTCACCCCACATTGTACAGCAATCCACCATTGTGAGTATATACATGTTCCTCTTCCTAGTCCTGGGAAGTGGACCCACGATATCGATGGCTACCCTCTCGAAAGGAGAGTTCATGATGGGCATCTCACCCAACACCACCGGTGCTGTCCAGTGTTTCGGTGCCACCCTCTGGCACTCAGGGCATGACTTCACATACGGACGCACATCATCTGTCATTCCCGGCCAATAGTAATGGCAGGAAATTCGCTGCATGGTGGCGGCAATACCCATGTGTCCACTAAAGGAGATGGTATGCCCATATGAAGAATCTGGGACCGGTGAGCTTTCGGGACGACCAACTGACCGTATAGGTTGTCTCCCCTTCCTGCTCTCCTGTAGAGTATCCTATTCTTCATGTAGTACTGCCCCCGTCCTGGTGGATCAGCACTTTTTCTGCAGCTTTTTGTAGCAAGGACGTAAAGTATCATCCTCACTCTGGGCAGTTCGTAGCTCCCCCGGCATTGGGTTAGTCACAATTGCATCTGCCTCTTCCGTTTTCGTCTGAGAGCGAGTCTGCATTGCTCCCATATGGATTGGCTCCCTGGGCATTCCCAGAAAGACATACCGGCAACCTAGGATGACTGGAAAAATGGGATCGGTCAATACGGCGGCCTTGATGGTGCCGGTGACGTACCTTGACCGAATCTCCACATTAGCAATGGGCAACTTCATGGTTACAGCACTCTTCTGTGCAGGCTGTATATCCAATGTCTCACCTGTGAATTGTTCTGGATGTACCAGATCTGCAGAAATCACGGCCTCCCCGTCCAGTCCTGTGTCGTATAAACACTCCACTTGACGACCGTTAACCTCTACCAATTCCACTACAGGTGGTTTTTCCTGGTCTGGAGTCTCTTCCTCGGCCTCGACCTGTTCGGTGGGCTCCACCTTAGGTTTCCCGGGGCACACGACGAATTGAGTGTCTCCTGACTCTCCTCTGCAGTCAATAGCATTGTGCGTGTTTGACTTGCATTGGTTGCACCATTTCCCTGTCCTAGATTTTCAATTGTCGGACTTGAGTGAGCTCTCCTGGTGGCGAGCTTCCTTGTTGACCTTGGCCTTTTCCGTGACAACCTCCTTGGAAGTCACTTGACATGCTGCGAAGTGAGGGTTCTTAGCCTTCGATTTGCAGTCCCTCGTATTGTGAGAGGGTGACTTACAAATTGAACACCACTTCTCCGACCACGGTCGTTTTGGTGTAGAGCTTGAAGTGCTCTTGCTTCCCTCCTTCTTCTTCTCTAAACTATCCTCTGATTTTTGCACATAAGGTTCCCACTTTTTTGTTCCTGAGTTTTTGGTTTTCTTCTTGTCATGTTTCTCTTGACTTTTGGAGTTGGTGGAAAGGTTTTCCCCTGCCTCCCCATGTACCTCGACGAACCGTTCTGCTAATTTAGTCACGAGGTCAATACGTTCTGCTCCTTGTTCTCCCAGGAACGTCCTGAGAGGTTTAGACATTTGCTTCTTCAACTGGTCGACCACCATGAGCTCTTCCAGACTCTCATAGTCATGTGCGAACCCAGCCAAATCCATCCACTTATGGAGATAAGATTTTAGACGCAAACTGTAGGCGGCAAACAACTCCCCCGGTTCTCGTTTCGCTGCTCGAAATTTTTTCCGGTAGGTATGTGACGTAACCTCGAATCGTTTCAGCAGAGCCGTCTTTAACTCGTCATAATTGTTCTCATGTCCTGGTGGCAGGCGAGAATAAACCTCGTAACCGGTCCCGCGTAAACCCTGGGATAGCTTAAGATTCCATTTGTTACGCTCCAGACCCATAGCAACTGACATAGCCTCGAAGCGTTGAAGGTATTGGTCAATCTTCTCTTTGTCCTCCTCGTAGACCGCCAAAGGAAACTTCATGGCATGGTACCCATGTCCACCTACTGGTGTTGACCCTGGGATGGAGGAACCTCCAACTGCTCCCTCAGTTTCTCCATTAGATTGACTCTTGAGCTCGAGTTCCCGCATCCAGTACTCGTGCTCCCTCTTCTGTGCTTCTTGTTCAGCTTCTAATTTCCTAGCTGCTTGCTCAGCTTCCAATTTCCTAGCTGCTTGCTCAGCTTCCAATTTCTTAGCTGCTTGCTCAGCTTCCAATTTCTTAGCTGCTTGCTCAGCTTCCAATTTCTTAGCTGCTTGCTCAGCTTCCAATTTCTTAGCTGCTTGTTTCAACTCCATCCTTCTCAATTCCAGCTCGGCCTTTCGATCTTCCCTTTCTGCTTGACGATACTCTCTCTCCACTTCCTGTATGTAATCCGTTAGAGCAGAACCCCCCAATCCCATTTCTTCCCCCTTTGCCTTTAATTCTAACGTGGTTAGTTTAGGGGTGGCCATTATACAGAGAGGTAAGCTAGCAGGTCTAGTACAATATAACTGCAAATTACTATACAGATATATGAACAAGTACTATAAATCTAGATATTACTACACACAGCACATTCACTCAGTGACAAGAGTAGAATCAGGACCACAGACCTATGCAGACGTGTGAAGTGTGAACAGGTAAGATATTAGTCCTAACCCCTATCCACATTCACTCTAGCTGGATTCTCCAAAATGATATCTCCCTCTTATAACTAAGGATCCCGTGTCCAAAGACCCCGTTGTCAGAAGATCCCACTGTCAAAGGTTCCTGCTTGCAGGAGATCTCGCTGTCAAAGGATTCCGTTTACGGGAGATCCCGCTGTCCAAAGATTCCGTTTACAGGAGATCCCGCTGTCCAAAGATTCCGTTTACGAGAGATCCCGCTGTCCAAAGATCCCGTTATCGAGCCCCCAATAATGTCGTGTCCTCCTTTACAGTGTCGTCCCTGGAGTGAAGAGAGTCGACACCCACATTATAATATTTTTTTCCTCTCAATATTCTGGAGAATCCACCAGCTTCCGTCCAACACACTCCATCAGCCTATGGACACCTTTTCCTATCACTCTCTCACTGTCGTACTCTGCCCCCTTCTCATACTTCCCCAACGCAACATACTCAACAACTCTTGCTTCTAAAAATTAATAAAGATTAATTTATTAAAAGAAAAAGTGTAACGTATATGAGACGTGTATGTGAAGAAAATGTGTGACGTGTTCTATAAAGTGTGTAGAATCGGACTCTCAGACAACAACCCAGTCAGCTGATCCCAGCAAGGATAGACCACAGCACGTTACGTCAGAACATGTACTTCTCACCCAGTGCCGAAACCATCTTGCCGGATACTGCTTTGTCTCTGTAGACCTCTGGTAATCCCATTTCATGAACATCCGAAATAGACACCGGTGGTATTAACAGTTAATCATGGACCGGTTGCACTCTACACAATGTCCGTTCCTATCGTTCCTAAAAAAAACTGCACAAGTCCTTTGTAGTGTGTACACAGTCATTAATGTTAATTGTTAATGTTATTGATCCTCACTCGTGTCTATCTAGCCTCACGTATAATGTCTTGTGTTCTATTACACGAGATTATATAACACTAGGTAACTATTAGACTGTTCTCATTTAGCTACTACTGTCTGATGCTGTGTGGTGCATCAGTAATCATCACTATCTTTGGTGAACCAACTTCCTCCTAGCTTTAGTTACGTTCTGTATGCAACTTTATTGATTGTTGAACTGGTGTTCTTCCGAATGGAATGTGATTCTTTCCCAAAACTTTGTTGAGTTTCCTTGGATCTGGTAGGGAACCTAGGATAGAAACAACACATCTGGTGATAGTACTAGTCACTGATCCTTTCGGCTGAGTGTAAGCCTATCACCTTGCCTAATGATCTTTAGCTAACTAGACTTAGTCATAGAGCAGATTAGCTACCCACCTAGAGCCGAATCAGGCTATGACAAAGAAAAAATCAGCAAACAGAATGCGGAACCCCGCCCACCAGGGACACCTACGGGAAGATCCCAATTATCCCTCATTACTCAATTCTCAACTAGTAAAGCTTATCAACACTTCACTAATCTATTCTTAACTAGCAGAGTTAATATCACTATTCCACTCTAACTAGTTTCCACTAACAGTGCTTATCATCACACTATAGTTTAACAAGGCCACAATCTATATTAATTAGAACTAATATTATAATAGGTTATACCTTAAATGGCACTACTGCAGTCCTATCAATCATATCTACATCTGCCATTATAGGCACGTGTAAAATTAAGTCACTAATTAACACACGGTAGATATTATTTCCACTAAGCACTGCAGTGCCTTTCACTCCGACTAGAGCCACATTTTCAAGTCCCCCTAGTTGGCCCCAACTCGGGTTTATATGGCAACCTACCAAAGTTGGCCACGTGACGTTCTCCTTTATGCCCCACACAGGTGGCACAGTGGCAGATCATCCCCTGTCAGGGATCCATCCTCCCTCTGGCTCCCTCCATGTTAGATCTGTCATCACTGGTTTAGACATCTAAAACAATCTAGAGAGTTACTGTCGAGTTCCAACAAAGAGTTTCGATACCAAGCTGCCAATCATGGTTTTCCAAACACGCTTACATTGTGCACGTGACGTTGTTCATGTCCGGCAGGTGTTCCACTGTTTTCAATAACACCCTCAACTTTCTGTCATGTGCTGACAGTCAAACCTCCATTCCGTCTGATGTCCGGAACTATAGATGACAAACGGAACCATTCCATATCCTGTGCGGCCAATTATATGTGATTTTAACTGTTATGAACTGCCAACGCGTTTTATCCCTTCCTTCTCACTCACCGCCAAATGTGTATATGGGCTGACCCGATGTAACCCGTGCAGCTGTGTTTACTCTGTTAGTACGACTGTTGTGGCCTAGAAAATATACGCCAAGCAAACGTCGGTATTATTATCTGGTTAACTCATGGCGAGCTCGTGACAGTGATCAGGGATATTGACCACAAATCCCAGGAGAAAAGAGTTCAATCCTTGAAACAATGGCATCTGTGTGTAGGTTTTCCTTCCCACTTCATCACTTTTTAAATTCACTATAGTGCTAGAAGGATATTGATTGCTCACAACATATAAACAACCACTTGTTGGACACCACATTTACTTGATGTACACAACACTTTTGGGCAAACAGTTCAGGTATTAACTCAAGATCTGCAGTTACATATATAGGTGTAATAAACACTATGCATTTTCAGACAGGCATGGGAATTATTGCATTATTACATTATAGTACCCAGTGACCCCAGAAAAAAACAAGGTTATTACAAACAACACAACAACCACAAATTGGGTCTACTTTCATTTTCCCTCATAATTAAGGCAAATAATGATCTGTTAAATAGAATTCAACATAACATTTATTTCTGACACCTTTCACCATTCTCTCATTTTAAAAATAATGAGTTGGTGTCAAAATACTATACCATATATATACCATTGAAAAAAAAACTACTGACCTGTTACCTTCAGAAAAAAAAAACCAACACATAAACAGCATTTTGTATTACTAATTAAACTAATTAATAGAGTCATTTTTCTCCTGGTGTGCGGTTAAGGATTCATCTTTGCTGTCGATTAGATCCTTTTCCCATTATCTGGGTACCGAATTAATGCACTCAGTTATGTTCCTAATATTTATCCACTGGTAATTGGCTGGTGACTATTTTATACTCCATAATCCAGGAATTGAAAAATCACACATCATATATTCCCTCCGTTTGGGGCTAGAATCACGAATATTCTGTTGCCTTAGGCTCGGTGCCCTTTTTGTGACATTTGGTGCCTCCGGTTGGTCATACTTCAGGAGTTCCACTTAAGCTTTGCAGAAGGTAATTCCCTTTATCATCAGGTCTGATGAAAAAGTTGACGTCCATTCAGCTTCTCGGCTTATAATATCCGACTACCAAATTGGCTTACACTAAGGTTTCACCCACCTAGTCGCGAGTCTATAACCCATGGCATTTAGGCTGACATTGGACCGGCAAGGAATTAGTCGTTGTTATCTAGTCCAGTGTAGAACTTTAATTGGCTGAGAGGCATCTCATGGTAGTATCTGTGACTAGGGCCACAATTGATCTATACCTACATATATCCACAGATGAATAAATCCAGCACAGTAACAGGTTTGCAAACAATTAGATGATTCCTCTTGTTGCTGATGTAGAGACATTTAGCTGCTTTCATATGGTCTTTTATCTGATGGTGTTCAGGGTTTGGAACCTTGAGGTAATCTGGTTTCGTAGTTATGTTTCAGATGATATTAAGTGTGTACCTTGGTTGTATTGGCTTATGTGGTTCAGTGTCTTCTCCCATTTTGAGTTGGTGTTCATAACTAGAACTTGGGGTTGCATGGCTGGAACCTTATGTTTGACTGTTGCAGCTGTGAGATGTTCTTTCGAAGACTTATCCATTGTGGATATTAACTTGGTAATCCAACCAACAGTTGAAGGTTACTCACTGTTGTTAGTTTTAGTAACTTGAAGAAGGATTGTCCCAGTTTCACTGACTTGGTTGAATGATGAGGCCATAGGTGATACTTCTCAGAAGTAACGCAAACGATACACTGTTGTCAGTACTCTGATGATCTTCATCTTTGTAGATTATTAGATCTTGAAGTCCATCCTGGATATTCTTACTAAAATAGGACTTAATCACTCACCCAGTCAGTTGTCTTCTAATGTATCTGTTGCTCGCTATGGAGCTATTGAGCGCAGCAGTCCATGGGTATTTCTAGATGCAGACTATGGTTAGGACATTCACTTTCTGGCTGTTGACCCAGGATCCAGGTTTAGTGATATAGTCCCACCACATTCAACCACCACCTGCTTCTCTTCTATAGAAAAGGGATGACAAGAATACAACACGAGCATTAACCTACTGTGTTATGGTAAAAGTTTACAACACAATTACAAACACAAATACAAAACAACAAGGGGAGAAGGGGAAAGGAGTTGGTGTCCACGTTCCACTGTCCCTCATTGCCGAGTAGAGCCATTCTGACTCTTAATAGTGAGTAAGGTATTTTCTCACTTTATTTTATGTTCTGTTGTTACTGGGACTATTAGATGAGTGAAGTCATTCTGTCCATCCAATATGTTGATATTGTCTCTCTCATTACTTGAAGAGAATAGCCTATACAGAATCTCTGTGGTTTCTAATGCCGCGTCTTCCTTTCGGCACTATAATCATCATTAGGTCTAGACTATTCAACCTTGGCTTCTTAAGTACTGACATACACATGAATTATTACATCAACATCCTCTAATCCCAAGGTGCAACATTAAAATGTATATTCCCACGGGAAAAAGTAACAATCAGAACAGAGAAAATTCTCATACCAGAAAAAAACATACATGTACATTTCTCTGATATTAAGTACATGATAATCATACATAATAATTTAATCATAAAATTTAATGCCGGAGCCAATGGTTTTGAATTTTCTTCAGGGGTTAATCCATAACTAAAACATATATTGTTTTTCCCCACTGCGTACCACAGATGAGGATAGTAGCCGCTGTGATATATTTTGTCAATGACTGCTATTATTTGGAGGGTATTTATTAGAATCGCTTATGCCGCATGGTCCAGTATTCTGAATATTGCAAGCAATTTATTCACATCAATCTTCGCTTCTATTTCTACTACGGTGAGGCGATGGGGATTGAATCCTATCCGAACATGCATTTACATCATGCGTTTACTTTAATTGCTCATGAATTTATATTCTCAAACATGGCATTCTCCTAACACTATTTTATGAAATGATTATATGTTCTTCACTACTATGGAGTGGTTATTAATCTGTTAGCAAAAGGATGGTACTAAAATTTAGCACTATATTTCCAAGTTACAGATTATGATGTGGCAAAATATTTTATCCCCTGACTAAGTAAGAGTCAGGAATATGCGTAATCATTTGTATGTCCCCGCATGGATAAAACACCTTTCTATAGTACATAGATTATTTGCAGATTTCTAAGCATAAATAGTGAGATATTTTTCACAATGCATAGAAGTTTTAACATAGGAATATGAAATTGACAGACACAAGTTCTCTACTGAAGTATGTAATAAAGAGTCTGTTCCCACCTTGAGAAAATGCCTAGAATGTGGTTTTTGGACCTGAGTTTGATACTCTACGGTACACATAATATTTCTAGATTGTAAGCACTACCAGTGAGATATAAGTTCATAATGCCTATACAAGATTTTAACATATGGATTTGAAATTGTAAGACATAGGAAAAATTACAGTGTGGCGCCCACATGTGTTTCTTTGGTAAACATCATCCAGCCTGGTTTAAGAGAATTGTAACTAATTCTTAATTAAACATACTGGTCTATGTAATACATAAATCCATCTTAATAATGTAGATATAACATACCAATAGCTTGAAGAGAATCATGGTTTTAAAAGGCAAAATACCTTTCCCCACACGGGGAAAGAAATCCCACAAGGGAACGCACGTCTGTTTACTTTCTTAGCTTGAACTAAAAATGGCTACACTGGGTCTTTGTCTTACCATCAGTCGACGACTGTTGGCCAGGTACGTAGGCCAAAATAAGGCCAAATTAATTTAGCTACCCTACGGGTTAGTTTTTATCCTATATTCAGTAAGATACTTAAACCGTAGTTGAAAGGGGTTGTTTATTTTTAAGGGAGTCAATAAATAGGAAAGGTTAAGGACGTTTTATTATATCACAGGCATAGACATTTAGCTAACTCACTCCAAGTCCAACTCCCTCCTCCTCTCAATCTTCATGTGTCACTTACAGCTATGTCCAGTTCCTTCCTATATTGTTCATGTTTGTTTCTACTTCTCTTCTCCGTCAGTTTTATAGTCGTCGTCTATTTATGTTGCTCTGTGTGTTACCTGGAGGTGTGTGTACAGCTATGCCCAGTTCATTCCTATATTGTTCATGTATGTTTATACTTCTCTTCTCCGTCAGTTTTATAGTCGTCGCCTATTTATGTTGCTCTGTGTGTTACCTGGAGGTGTGTGTACAGCTATGCCCAGTTCCTTCCTATATTGTTCATGTATGTTTATACTTCTCTTCTCCGTCAGTTTTATAGTCGTCGCCTATTTATGTTGCTCTGTGTGTTACCTGGAGGTGTGTGTACAGCTATGCCCAGTTCCTTCCTATATTGTTCATGTATGTTTCTACTTCTCTTCTCCGTCAGTTTTATAGTCGTCGTCTATTTATGTTGCTCTGTGTGTTACCTGGAGGTGTGTGTACAGCTATGCCCAGTTCCTTCCTATATTGTTCATGTATGTTTATACTTCTCTTCTCCGTCAGTTTTATAGTCGTCGCCTATTTATGTTGCTCTGTGTGTTACCGACTAAGGCTTTTCTAGTGATGCTGTTCTCTGGTTTTCTAAATGTATGACCTATCTAGTGCCAGCGTCATTTGTTCACGTCTGGATTCATATGTATGTGTCTAGTTCTCTCTACGAGGTCTGTGGTGACATAAATATAAATGTCACTAGATGATGATTTCAATTTGTCATAAATGTCCCCAACTTTGTCCTTTTTC